>CAJQZM010038154.1:0-38170 GCA_907164665.1 Colias nastes | reverse complement strand
ATTCAATAGTCAACACCTTATATTTCTAGGTAATAAAAAATAATATCCCGAACCTTCTATTTTCCTTATCCATTTTCATTCACACACGAGTTTAATAGAATAACATTTCTTCAAATTACACATCACAAAGTACTAAAATCACAAACGCCTAGCACAATTAGAAGGAACTATTTGTTTAAACAAGCCCACGACTGCAACAGTTCTTGTAATGAAGATAGATGACTTCTTACCCCGCTTTTTGTTTAGCTACTAACAAGATTTTACAACTTTTAACTCATTGCTCTGTAGTGAGACAAATTGATTTTCAATTCTACAAGAATACACGAAACTTTTTTATTGTTTTCACGATTGCCAATGTGCGTCTATTTACCTATTAGTATGTATTTCATACATTTGTTATTAATATTACTAGATAATTCGTTTAAAATTGTGTATTAGACCGCGTTAACAATAAAGAAACAATATAAATTCATAAAAGATTTGAGTGTTCTCACAAAGCATAAAAAACTAACCAAACTGAAGCAAATATAGAATCATCGAACTAACTCTCGAAATGCATTTCATCTATATTACATTCTTTAAAAACTCTATCATGAAACTTGAATCGCATAAAAAGTATGGATAAGATCCAAGTTCGACCATTTTCTTCTATGAAAGCCTGTTTTTTCCAGCCGTAACGATAAGAAAGGAAGTTATACTTGTTCAGTAATAGTTATTGTGGTTTGGAATCTGGTACTTTTGAATACAACGCGTTGTTCGGGCCCGTCGTTTGTTTTGACGGTAATTCGCTTTGTAATGAGGTACTTATATACTTTATTTTAGAGCGAATAACTGGATCATTATGTGACTTTATGTGACGTAAATTATAGGTTCTGCGGTAGGCGCCTTCGGTCGATTTTACTGGAGAAATAAAAAATATTAAGATCATTTCTATCAACAATTATTTCTTAATAAAGGTACGTTAGCAAAGGCACAATGCTCTCTGCTACTTCTTTCGTTGATATTTGCATGAACAGTAAACGCATAAGACGTATGAATTAAGCACACATCAAATAATTTCGCATTTTTTATATCTGATTATTGGTATGCAAGTAAAGTAGAGCTTACAAAATCTATTATACGAACGTGTCGGACATTTCTAACACTGGTTAAAAAGCAAAGCCAAAATAATCACTTAATATAAAACAATTGGTCCCAAAACGAAAAAGCTCTCCCAAGACCAGCATATTCTTCATACTCAAACTCCCAAGTACTCTTCTATAATTTATATTCAGGTGCAACTTCTTAAAACTTTACCAACAGGTGATACTGTAAAGTATAAACTACGATATGCATCACACCAAGAAGGAGGTAATTTTTCAAGTTAAGTCTTGCGGAATTAACCTGTCGTAGCAGCTGCAGGGAAGTCTCGACTGATGCATGCTATAACGCAAATCAACTTAGCCTTTGTAGGTCACCTAGTAACTTAGAACTCCCAAAGGAAAGAGCTTGTTTCACACTCTTATATTAAATTCAGTGCACATTTATTCTCGTGAATTATTTAAGAAGTACTTTATGATATTACGTTTAGTATTCTACCCTGTATTAGATTGGCGTTCTTGTAAGGGCCGATTTTTCAATGCTTGGATAAAACTTATTCGTCGAATAATGTATAAAACTACCATTTTAAAAACGTATTCTAATTGCCCGTATTTGACAGTTTACGTGACATTTTAATTTTATCGTGTAATACTTTATTGGACGGATAAGTTTTATCCAAGCATTGAAAAATCGGCCCTTAGTGGAATAAGGCTTTGTTTTGAACTAACTGAATACATATTTAAAGCGTGATTCACTCCAACTATTTCGATATATAATTTAATATGAATTTCGACAAATTTAATGTTGGTTATTAAAATATAGCCAAACAATAACAATACCAATTACAATAATTCTTAACCACAATCCAACACGGAAACTACACATACGTACATGAAATATGATATAATATGTATTGCCTAAAAATATAATCGGATTACTGTAGCGAAAATGAATCGATGCATATAAGGTAATTAAATGGGCATAATTTGGTTCAAATTTACTCAATACATATTCATAAAAACACACATATAAATCTATTGTATACGTTCTAATAAACAATGTAACTTAGAGAGCAAACAATTTCAAATAACTACAGAGATAAAAAGCTTAACAACTGGCCATCTTATCAATCTGGACTGGATTGGAAGTTGTAAGCCGCGGACCGACTTGGAGTTTTTAACTTCGTTTGCTGACAGATTATACCGTTCTATGAACATTTCGACTTATATTTGTTTTGTCGAAAAATAAATCAAGTTTTGTTCCTATATGTGGAGTTGATAAAACATGGACGATCGTTATTATAAACAATATTTTTACGAAGTTTTAATTTAACAATTAGTTATTTTATACGAATATACTAATATAAAAATTGGTGACTATAAATATCAGTGTAAAGAATATAAAAATAATAATAAATAGAGCGTTAGCGTTAGATGTTTGCACTTAACTAACTGTTTTATATGACCACATGCAAGATTAATTTCAAGAATTATAACTCCATTTTATTATTTCTTAAAACATCAACATAATATATTTGATTAAAAGCAAAACCCCACATGCATTCAAAAAGACAACCACCTAAATCCTAATTCAACGTTACTCCTTTGAAAAATAACAGTAAATTTAATATCGTAGGTATAAAAATAAGAAAGCCACAGCCTCTCACCGCCAGCTGTGCCGTGCTCCACTAATGAATTCACTCTAATTAGATTTTTTAATGTCCCCTCTGAGGTCGATTCTGTGTCGCTTCACTTTATTATGACGCATCGTATTATATTATTTATTGCCTTCTATCACTCCTACGCCCTTTATAACAATTGGGTTTTTTGTACAGACCCTCATTTGCAAACCTACATATTGGTTTATGTGGAATTATATGTATGTACATGGTAAAGGCAAAGCTTTAAGGCTCATTTTGGTATTGGCGTTTGATCTATAAATAGATTTAATTGTTTGATTATATAAGGTGCTTTTTTATACGTTTGAAGTATAATGTATAATGATTGAAATCCGTACGTTAATAATAATCGTACATAAAACTAATTTATATGAACGAATATGCTCAAAAACGAAATAAAGAGATATCAATGTTTATATAATAATGTAATTCCATTAGCATTGCTATTTATTTTGTCCACCCAGGTGTTACAATCAAAAGATTGAGGCAGTAAACGAAACATTTATTTCAGTTTCTTAGAAATAAACAAATCTAACAGTGGAAAAATTAGGCGAATTGAATGAAAAACTAAATTGAAAATTTGGGCTAACTAGAGCAATTTATAATTATTGTACATTTAATATTCAAACAAGCATTTTTTCATTATGTAATTTTTGGAGAATAAAATGAACGAGGGTGAAATTTTAATCTAAATACTCCGAAACGCAGTATGCCATTAATTCGATCAAATTAAAAATGACACAAAATTTAGCTCTATTAAGTATTTGGATGAACGGTACACGGAAATATAAAGAGCTTATAAAACGTTAAAAATTAAAAAATTATGACCTACATAAATTAAAGCGTATTTTTAATTGCTTATAATCATAATTATACGAGTTTTACGCCATTGGCAATTAAAATCATAACTTGGTCTCCCGCAACTTGGGGATGCAAATTAAAAACAGGAAAAAGCAATAACTCTAAATTCTGTTTATATTCTGCCTTTAAACATGAAAAATAGTAATTGCAAAATAATATAAAATACATGCTGATGTTTTGCCAGGTCACACTTAGGACTTTATTGGGGTATAAAAATAGTAGAACCTCAGCCCTACCAAAAAAAATATTAAAATCGGTCAAGCCATAGCCCGAGGATTTTATTATACTAGCAGATGTGCCCCGCGGTTTTACCCGTATTTCTCCTATTGGTCTTAGCGTGATGATAAAATATAATCTATGGCTTTCCTCGATAAATGGGCTATCTAACACTGAAATAGTTTTTCAAATTGGCCCCGTAGTTAATGACATTAGCGCGTTCAACCAACCAAATTCTTGGTTGATCAAACAAACTCTTCAGCTTATTAGAATAGATTATATAAGATATATCCGCATGACACCGTCGAAATATTATCGCAAAGGAATCCTCCGATATAATCTGCGATGCCATAGTAAGTTAGGGTGTTATATAGTTTACTGATATCGCTGGAAGCCGCAGAACTATCCGATAGACTTGACCTACTTCCTAGAAGTCTTATAGCTGACCCGACGGAATGTTAGAAGACATTACAACCTTTGTTATAGCATATCTATTGAATGTTTAACGCAATTATCACTTTCTGAACGTTAATAGAGAGATTAGAACAAATTCAATTACCAAAACTATTAAATTGCACAGCTGAACACTATTCATTCAATTAACTACAATGTATATAAAAATTTATACAACCCATTTTTTTTATTTATCCCACAACAATAATAAATTTCAATTTAAAACGGTACGTAATCAAATATGAAAAGTCCCAGGCCGAATCTCTCTAGAAAACACCACAGTTAAAAAATGTAGCCAATCATATTAATAACTAAGAATCGCGATTCTATTTAAAGGTCAGAATCAATGATAGCAAATATCTATTTACATCACGTACCTAAATGTCTACAATCTACGGAGAACACTTTGACGTCTCAAGTTCATTTCATACTTCGATATTGAGTTTTATGAATACACGCACTATTGGTTCTCTTGTAAAGTACGAGATATTAAACTTGCTGAATTGACTGTAAAATCCGTCTGTAAAGATAATATTATCGTAATTGTTTTTTGATCTTCTTTTTTATTTTACGACAATATTATATGATTCTTTTTTGAGTGACCTAAATAACAGTTATAGAGTAAATAATATTAAATTATTCGAATAGGCATTGAAAGTTTTGTACACAGGCAGATTAAAAATTGAATGATTAAAAATTTTAAACATCATCATTCATTTCAAAATATTTTCACTAGTAGGTATTGGCCTCATGGACAATAAAAAAGAGCATGTTAGTAATCTTATAAATTTAATAGTAATTTTATTACCAGATATTGTACGGTCTATTTCACTCCATAAATTCATACAATCTAAACCTATCGAACAATTATAATTAATCACATACGAACACTAATACAAAATTATCATTTATAAGTAGATTTAATTCGCAAATTCGGTCACCAACGAGGTTACACGATCATGTAGCTAATTACATAATGCTGAATGATAGGTAATGTTCGCTTATTATGATAATTGGCACTGTCATAATTATTACATTTTGGCCATGTACATTTTGATATGATGTTCAAATCTAGCACACCACTATAACCAACGTAATAAATAATATACCGTTAGTATAATATGCTTTGGCTTATTTCAAAATTAATTTAATGGATTTAAAGGTTAAAAAAAGAAAGCGGTTTTCTTGTCTATCTCTCTCGATTCTATAAGAAACATTAAAAAAAGAGAAGTTTGCCTTTAATTAAAAATTAACTAAAATGTATTATTTCATCGTTACAAAAAAGACATTTAGACATATTCTGAAAATACTACACGTCATGTTAAAGGAAGTACATATATATTTCAGTGTACCTATAAAGCAATAGATCCTAGATATATAAAAGTAAGCGTTTACATAACGCTCAAAAGTAGTTAAGATACAAATTGCTACTGACTCCGTAATGGAAATGTAAATTTTTCCTCGCCTCTAGAATAACGTAACAGTATATTAATGAGATAAAATCGAAAACTTTTACGTGGCTTTTAACATAATTGGTATCATATACCTGAGTTAAACCGCAACTAGTAGAAGTAGTTTTATACAATTAAAACTTTATAATTGTGCAACTCAATAATACCGCTTTGTGTATGTGTGGAGATAAAAATGTTAAGTTCAGAAGATATAAAATTTTATTTTATTTTACGTGTAAACGAACGCTAAGAAAATGTTTAGTAAAAAAACGATTGGTGCGGTTAAGGATTGTGTGAACTTCGACTCTTTTCACGGTTAAACCTGTATCAAAAAATGAAGCCCACGAATCTTTGATAAATTAAACCTAGACTTTCTAGATAGTGTGTATATTACGTAATTATATAATGTAGATTACTGTTTTCATTAAGAAATATATCTGATATCTTATTTTTATTATTTATTTCATGATATATATGTATAATATATTTATTAAAACATGTACCTATTAATTTTCAACAAAACTTTAACTTGTGTTTTTTATAATAACCTATTTTAGTTTGTAATATATTGCCTTTTGTTACAGGGATCGACGACACGCACAAATTCCTCGGCAATGAAACACACACAGATTACTTCAGACTGTTACTACGGGACGGAAATTATCTTCTGGTTGGTGGGAGGTAAGTTAACAATAAGTAGAAATTTTACCAACCTGTTAATGTATGGCAAATTATGTCTTAACTACATATATTAAAAGTCCAATTTCCGTTTAACAAAAGCCTAGTATTACGTGTTTATAATTCCACCTAATCGAAATCGGTCTATTCGCTAACTCGCTACTAAAAGATCTAATTATTAATTAATAATGTAAGACCTCCGTCTTCATAGTCATTGAGTATGAACGTAATTACTACGATTTTGCTAATTCTACGCTTAACTGTAGCTAAATATTCCCTTACAGAATATTACGGTTTGTTGAACGCTTATTAAAACTAAACTTACATTAGAACAAGTAATCGTTACAACAAATAGGTCTTAAGTAATTCCACTTTCACAAGAAAACGTAGAAGTTAAGAAACTTGTAATAAATTTAAGAAGATATTATTTTCACTATCTTGGCAACAAAGTGATACTTCGTTTACGTTTATAATAACATCTAGGTTCAGTGAGTAAATTATAATGAATTCAATTAACACGCACCAATGTGTCAATAAATTGACGTGTGTTATCGTCTTTATTCATGAACACATAATTAAAGGTTTCAATTTTCGATTTTCCTCAACAGCCTCCAAAAATGAGCAACAAATTAAAACACTCTCGACTAAAAAAAGATACGATGGAATAATTTCATTTCGAGAATGAACAATAAAAAGGGAAAATATTTATAAGTGTCTGAAACAATCTACTTTGTACACTTTATTTTGATATTGAAAAAAATAAATCTCATTCGATTCCTCCTTTGTTTCTTCATTTCGGGAATGTTTATGTAAGTATATTCTATAACAAAGAGATAATAAAATGAGTTTCGTGATTTAAATGGCTCAAAGTAAATAATGAATATTTAATAATAGGACTGTCTTACAATCTACTCAGAACTAGACTTGGTTTAATCAGGAAAATCCCTTCTCTGACAACATTTAGAATGTTGGCGAAATCATTTTCATATTCATGAAACAGTAGTCTTAACATTTTATTAACACTAAAATTTGAATAAATATAAACTTTATGAGGTATAGATATGATGAGATGAGCTTTAAGTTTTAATAAAATATTTTAGAACTACTCTTTAAACAGTATAAGAGATTTTATACGATCAGAATACACCAACTTACAGTACTCCAAAATTAATAATGCGCATGCAGATCTTCGCTAATTATCGTATCTCCAGAAACACCCGAATCACCCCGAATCATTGAATCGTAAGTTCCCTAAACAATGCACTTGCATCTTGCACCTTGTTCAAAAGAAATAGGAGTCAATTCAGAGTCATACACAATCGAAAACAATTCAGGCGATAGGTGACGGTAGCCTGTCAGTCAAAAAATTCAAAAATCCGTCAGTCGTCTTTATGTATTGGTGGTGACCGCACGTATTATCTCTGTATGGAATTATATAGAGCTGCTGTTACATACCCTTCTTAGTTTTGTTTCAAAGTTGAATTTTCCGATAAAATGATTTACACAGGTAGCAGATAGCAGTGGGGAAAGTGAAAATTAATAAGAGCATAATGAAAGTTCTGATCATTCTACGATATCAGAAATAGAGATAATCCCTGATTCTGTAAATCCTTTGGACTGAGATTTTAATGATTAGATTTCTACAATTTAAATGTAAACCAGTGTTTGAAAATCATTTTTTTAAATATAAACTTTGTCTTATTTTAACCTTCCATACATCCATCATTACGCCAGCTTCAGTAAGACACTTTAATAGTTCTAAGTAGTTATAGAATTTTCCAAGTAAATCAATACAACAAATATATATTCGCAATCGTGTGGCTTATCCTCGCTATTAACTTACATTGAATTATCGAAACAAATTTCGTTACTTATCCCTTATACCATAAAATCACAATAAAACTCATAATTCTAATAAACTATGCATGAAGAAAATACATTTAACCACTCTATATACATATCATCTTCGGAGGCTCGGGAAATATGACAGTTGCCGAACAGTGACGAATTTTTCTATGCGCATTATCAGTTTGGGAGTACTGTACTAGTTAGATACTATTTGGAATATGTGTAAACTACAGAGTCCGTCGAGTGCTAAGCCAAAACTGGACTTCACTCCACCTTTCTAGTTGAGATGCGATCACTTCAAGAATTCAAGACTTCCAATCCGTAAACTTAGCGCCCAACTTCCTTAGAAATTCCTTCTATATTTTAAAATGTATCTTAAAAGATACCTAAAGGTTCTTTTAATATTTAGTGGAGTGTAGGTATTACTTATTTTATTTATTGGGAGTATTTTTTGTTTACATGTTGTTCTTTCTATAAATCCTTAGGTAAGTTGCAAATCAATATTTCCTTGTCCAAAGACATTCAAAACCGAACTGTTAACCGCAATGTTTAACGTAGTTTATTTGGATTTAAATCGAAGTTTCGTAGACACCTTTGCTCAAAGATGCCAAGTTATACATTCAAATGAAATACTTAGCTATTTGTTTTTCCAACTCCACTTGAATTCGTAAAGTTAGGGTACCCTTAACCGCAGTCTGAAGTAAGAACGTGCTGTATCTAGAGCTAAACCAATGCACCCACTCCATCCCGCTCCGACACTCGGACTAACAAATATGGCTCTCTCTTTTGCATTTATAAAGATTTTTGGTTCGTGTTCGGATGGAGGCGAGACTTAAAAGCACCCCTCGCCCGGCCTACACTTTATAACGTGTTGGGGCGGTTTTTATCGATACTTTTAATGACAAAATAAACTACATTGACGATGCTTGAGCACCCTAATATGGAACTGAAGTTAAACGCAAATAAAGTTTATTTGATTTTTATTTGCGACTTTTTTATTTTGTTGGCTTAAGGGATAAACATACAAAGGATTTAAGATCACTACTTTAATCTTTAAGATGTTTTTACAAATAACGAGTTGTACCTATACATTTAACAAAGGCAATTACAGCTGAAAACGTCACACTTTTTATGTTACAATCCAACTTTCGTTTGTTGCATACAAAAGATATGTGTATCTTAGGTTTATTTTATTTCAAATGACTGTCTTTATAAATACCTTGCCTACTGTTCTCAATTTTTACACGCTTACATCATCGACATAAGCCGGGCCATCACTAGAGCACAAAACACGACACATCTGCTCAGCCCGCACTACGGCCGTCTTGCTTTGTTTGTAACGTTACAAATATATTTCTTTGTTCATAAATGATGCTCAAAATGCATTCCAAATTCAAACAACGCTGTTTATTTTGTTTGTTTACAGCTTAAACTCTTGCTAATTGCAGCCTACTACGGTACTGTAAATAATGACTCCATAAACTTAAATATTGAAATATGCCTCGTAACAAAGCAGTGGCAGACTGGTATTTTCTCATTGTAACATTACGAGTACTTACGCTACGTAATTTATTAAAACAATACTATTTTTTTATGTTTTGTCGCAAATTACTTTATGCGTATTTTTTGCATGTCGAATTACTTTGAAATGCGTTTTCGGTCTGAATATTTTAAGACAAAAAATGGTTTTGAGGCAGCAATTATATTTAATATCTATAGCGAAAATGGTAAAAATATATTTAGGTTTATTTATTTAATGATGATTGTTGATGATGATTCATAAACATGGATAGACACAAGCTTCAACACATGGATTTACTCGACCTACGTAAAATTGTAGACAATACACAATTCTATTGTGATTGAACAATCATTCGTTCATCCTGACTTTCGATATTTATATTTGATACACTAATTAAATAAATTAAAAAAAATCTAAAAACAAAAAAAATCGGCTTGGTGTTACAAACTGAAGCTGAAACAAGTGCTTTATACGTGTAAAATTTTAAAAAGAAAGAAAGAAAATTGTTTGTACCGTTAACATAAAAATACAGTGTATGTGCTTTACAAGTGTTAGATCTCTAGAAACTCTCGGTATATATTATTATTATTTGTTCCTTAAATATAAACTAGATAACTCTACTTCTCCATAATATTGTAAATTAGTTACAAAAATACCCATACCCCACAACTCATTCAGTCAAGAACTAAATACAGAATTCATTGTTCAATCCAAAGTCAACGTGATATAATAAAAAGCTTATAAGATTATCCTTTAAAAGAATAATAAGATCCAAAAAGTCGTACAGAAGGTGTCGCCTCGCAAAGGAGCAAGGTCAATTCTATTTATTGACCAACAACTTGTTACGCTGTTTATTTGGTGAAAGTATGTTTATTCTCCTAACTAAATAAAGTTAGCTGAAACAGAGATATATTTATTATTTTTTATAAAAATATTTATTTTTTACTGGTACAATTTCCATAATTTGCTAAACCTCTAATAAAACATGAATATAAGTTTACTAACACAATATAAGAAATTCGACATATTTTTATAAAGTTTGTATATTCTTCTTTATCTGTCTATCCCTTGAATAAGAAATTTGAACGTCTCAAAGAAAATACCTTAATAATATATGAAACATAAATATTTAAAAGCAAGCGATACTATATTTAACTTGTAGTAGTTCTACGAAATATGCTACGCTGCTACGTTCTTTATTTTATCTTAACGTCTATGTTTTCTTTACTTTTAAAATATTTACATTATATTAATGCAATAACAACCGAATAGTTTTACAAGCAAAAAATGTATTTACAAAATATAATCAAAGATATAGATTACAAAATGTTTATTTTTGTCTGTTGGATATCAGATAAAAAAATCATTTTCTGGTGCCGTCAGTTGTATCTTGAGAATTATCCTATTTATAAAACCAGCTTAAACTCCATTCAATCCAATTTACATTTCTTATTTGAGAAAACAAAAATATGTAACGCGAATCTATTGCTCACTTACAATAACTTAAAAAATTCAACAAATTCAAAATGCATATGGAGTTTTTAAATGAAAGAATGAAACTTCAATTAAAACAGAAAATACCATATTTTATTTACAAACTTTACAATTGTACAGTTCATAAAGCAACAGCTGAGCCCATTATTCTCAAATAAAATGCAATAAAAGCAGACTACGTCGAGTTTAATTAGTTTAAAATAGAACTCACATCACACAACAGCAAACTATCAAGAAAGCGTGGCATGCTTGTAAAAGCCGGAATGTAGGTCAAAACTTATGCGGAATTGTTGTTTTTTTCTAACTTTTTATCTACTAAAGTACTAAACTGAAGGACTTGTTGCAATACAAATACGCTTTCAACTTTTACGTTTAAATTTAAAAAATCATGTTCACCTTTTGAAATGTTTTCTTTGTTTTGTTGTGTTGTTTATATTGTTACCTGCGTTTATTTTTCTTTTGAAATCTGATTTTATAGAAGTTTCTTTAACGAAAACTTTAATATCATATGTGTATCTATAAAATATAAACGATGAAATAAATGTACTTGGAAACGTAAATACGAAAAATATGCACGTATGCATTGCGTGTACGCTAGGTTTATATTTTATGAAATTAATAACCATCCAGATTTTACATAAAATCTTTCCATGAAAATATAAAAACAGTTTACAAAACTAACTTCGTATTTGATTTTTTGATCAAAAAAAATTCTTTTATTTCATTTATTGCTGTATTTCCACTTCAATTATACTTATTTAACGTTTTAGAGGGTTCTGAAGTAAATAAGGGTGATATATCAAATTCAAATAAAGAAAACTTATAAGCTCTCATCAACGTATGGCTTCGCTAATAACTTTGAGCGCTCTTTGCTCACTTGAAACTTATTTCATCTTATTATTACCAAGCTAGAGATAGATTAAAATCCTAGATCCCCAGGGATATAAAATGTGATGAGATCCTTCGTAGAAAATATATCCTATTATAGTTATAAAGTAGTGGAATGTTTTTATTACACGTGTTTGAACTTGAATACCTACGCGTCAGCCGTTTTTGATTGAATTTCGGTTTCTAATATCTACATATGTCTGTATATTTCTTGTATTTCTATCCAATTTTAATGGAAACTTGAAATAAAATAATTATACTATTTGTCTAGGATTATCATTACGGTTTTTATAATCATACGTTTATTGCAGTTAGTAAAACAATATACAGAGAGAATAAGTTTAATGTATTTTTTTAAATCAACCAACATTTACCATTTGTGAAGTAATGATGAACTAACGTAAACTCACTTTCACACTGTGGGTCATCCCTTTAAATTTGCATACAACGCGCAAACATACAAGGTATATTTTTCCACAATTCAATTAAGCAAACCCACTCAAACGGATACCTAAACCTCAACACATCCAAGTAATTTCGAGAGTCGCCAGTTTCTCCAAAATGTTATTCGTGTCGTGCCTCCCACGTGATGTTATTCTGTAGGGTGCGAGCCTTTTGTGCCCTTTTAACTAAATTAACGCAGTATGCGCGGATGATAACAAATGTGTCGTATACGAGCTTTGTTTGACCTCAGCTAGTGTTGGTACTTACAGCCCTTTGGAATGTTCGATATTCTCATTTCGTGGGACGGCTCATAAATTTAATGTAAGGATTGGAAAGTTGTTTCTAGAACTCCATTCTCTACTCAAATTCTTAATCAAATTATTGTAGGTTAGGAAAAATATGATATAAGTGGGAATATTATTGTTATCCATCCATCCATGTTTAAAAGCAAAGTATTACTTGCTATCATGTCACGCAGCTCCTATAACTTAAAGAAAAATGCATTACTCCATGAAAAAATAGCCCACACTTTAACCCAGCTGTTCTTTTTATTTTGTCTCTTACAAATTTATGACTGCACCACACAATAAAGCATAAAATAACGCGCCGTAACAGACAAATGTAAAAATGAATACGATGGCCAGCTTAAATTAAATTCAGCAGTATAAAATGTATATACAAAACTAGCAGACAACGGAGTTTCTGTCCGGTAATTGAAAATTACAAAACGTATGTACGGCTTGGCTTAATTTCGTTCATTCTACGATTCTTGTTCCATTTTATGTCACATCGCCTACGAAACCTGAATCAACAAGCGCTGTTTCTAATAAAACCGATTGGATTCTCAAATAACTTCGTTTTATATCAAAAGATAGAAAAGCAGCGTGTTTAGTAAATAAATTTATTTAAGCTTTAAGTTGTATTCAATCAAAATGTGTATTGTGTGTTTATATTTCTAAAATAATTATGTATTAATACTGTCGTATTATAGAGATAACAGTAAAAATAAAACAGAAAAGTTCAAATGCACAATATTATCACAGCATATTAATTCTGTAAATATAAAAATAGAAGTTGTATTTATATGAAAATTTTAAATTGTGTGCAAAACTTAAACAGCAACAAGTCACGTTCGTTGCCATCACATAAACCGTATTAAAATTGCTATGAAGAATTTAGATTAACAAAACTGCTTATCATGTTAGCACATAACTTCGCATAAAACGTACCCTTTCATAACGCTGTAAACTTTGCGAACTTTTATTAATTAATTTTACATACTAATTTTATCCACGAAATTATTCAAGCTTAAGATTTGATCGTGGTTTTTATGTCTAGACTAAATTTTAATACTGGCCAGTTAAAAATGTCTTAGGCAAATTCCTGCATATAGAAACAGTATAGAAATTAGAAAGAGCAAGGGATGGATCCTCGACCAGTCTCAAGTGGATGAGGTGAGTGTTGAGTGAGGTTGAGTGAGATCTTTTGTTCCTCTGAGCTAGACTTAACATTGGCTGGCCTTAATCCGCATTGGTTGTTATCGAGAATTTATTTTTTAGTAAATGATTGATTAGGGCCTTTGCAGTTCTATAATAATACTTATATCAAGATAAAAATATGTACGAGTAAATTTTGAAAGTGATTTTCAAACTTATGGTTTTCCAGTATCTAGAACAACTACATTTACTTACGTTATCATACTCAGAGTTCATTTTTAGCCAAATATGAACCTGCTCACGAAAAATAAACACATCCTTAACATATATATCTAAACAAAACCCCGCGCCTTAACTCGTATACTAAATCGATACCTAAAAAAGAAAGCCCACATTAACTTGCAAACACGCAATAAACCAGTACTTATTTAGCATGTACGCCTGAATTCTTAATGTGGTTCGTGGTAAAAAAGAAATTAAGGTAATCATCGCATCAATCACGGGAGCTCTCCCGAGACCTCCGATGTTTGTTCTGATTTCTGCTCATTTGCCCGACCATCACTCTTGGCCTGCTTAAATTATTCCTTCCTTCCTTCTTCCCGCGTTATCGTGTTCTGCTGTGATCGCTTGCTAGATTTCTTCCTATCTGATTTGTGGGGATTTTTCCTTGTAAATTGTCTGAATTACCTTTATTAATAAGCTATGGAATTACGTGATCATTTTATTAAAGGATTTCGCATAAGCATTATGCTTTAAACAACTGTAACTTTAACTGTAAACGTTAAATCTGGCTTTATAGTATTTTACTTGAGATTCTATGTTTTAAAGACATTGTATCCAAATTACTAAGTAACTATGTATGAATCTTTAAATGTTAGATGTTAGTAGTCATTTGAGAAAACTGGTATGCAACTGAACCAACCCATTCAAATAATTTATAGTTTTTGTTGTAGATTTATTTCTTTGTTTTATAAAAGATAAATTTTACTGTATTTTGCGGTTGCCCAATGTAAAAACTGAAACAAAATTGAATTAACGACCGCAATTTATCATCGACGTTCTTATTTTCACGCTTTTTATTTCATTCCTTAAGTGGTCTCAGTAGAATTAGTATGAATTTAATTAATTTGATATCAATGGCAATTTATGTTTTGAATATCTTTCTACGAAAGTGAATGAATAGTGTTGATGAAAGTCTGAATAAAAATATTTCCGCTTGCGAGAGTAGCTAGGTATAAAGTCGATAACTTTTGCTTCTAAATAACGGCACGGAACCGAAACGAGATTTTGTTTTGACAACTTTGAAAACTCATATTTTGGAATATAGGATACAGAAATAAAGGCAGTAGAGGAACTGACCAATATAAAAACACGCCACGTCAATATCAACCACGACTAAACAAAAAACCATTTCAACAAACAAGAATAAACCAAAAACCAACGGACTACAAGTAAAATATAACAATAAATCTCATACAGCGCAATAAAGAATCATTTTCAACGGAGAGAGATGAAAAGACCAGGTTTATGCCAGAACAAACAGCCTACCTTCCCTAAACCGCTCTTTTGATTAAACAATACAAGAGTTGTAGACGCAATCTGAGTCTGTGGAACTTTATTCGAAGTGCTTATTTGTTGTGGCCTAAACAAATAAAGTAGTTTGGGGAAAACAGATCAGTTAACTCGCTAAGTGTATAAGGCCACCTAGTGCCTCGCTCTCTTACAAACTGGAATCCTCGCAACGCTTATTTTCTAATTTATACGCTTGTTTCCCGAGATTTTAGTCTTTTGAAATCAGTCTTTTTAACTGTTCTAAAACTATATTTATTTGTTTTTATAATTGTTTACTAAAGCTTTTCCATAATTTTTCAAAGGACTGTCATCATGTCGATGAAATTTATTGAATACTATAATATTGTTGATTATTTATTAATTGAGGTAACTCACAACAAAATAGGTATCCTTTACCATATTTTACGTGTTTTACTAACACCGATTATGAACGATTTTCTTTGTTTCAGCATTCACGTGTAGTACTGGGAATAGTTTTGTCATTATGTTAATTTCGAAATAGCTATCACGCAACATTTTGTTTCCACCATACTTATTCAATGTATTATTACATCGGAGTAATTACTTTAATTAAATAATCTATACGTAGGTAGTTTATTACGGCTTTTACCGCCAAAGGCTGTCGATACACGTGTGTTTATTAATTAAATAAAATAATACCAATATACGTAGTAATAATACAATTACTATTCTCGGAAGTAAGGTGGCGCGTTTATTTGCAGTATGAATTAACCTTTGATTATGTGGTTAATGGTAATACATGTGGAATTATTTACGCGTGGAGAGTTTATTTACATTGTTGATTTTATTTTGAAAATTTATTAAAATACAATATCTCAATAATAAACAATCAATAGCATATTATAACAATCAATAAGTATCGTATTAATTAACGAATTACTCAAACTTCATCACTCTTAGTTAAAATCTTTATTTTAATTAATTAACTAGCTCTATATATAATATTAATAATTATTATTTATCGTAACTAAAAGGCTGTTAAAAATAAACATATTGTTGATAAATAAATGATGTGACAAAAACGAAGGCCGTCTTATGAAAAAAATAATTAATTTCCCTTAAATCATACCAAAGACTCATAAATCAAAGTAACGTTTGACGATACAATAAAAGTAAATTGGTTTTTGTAAGGGTTTCAATAGGACGGTCATGAATTTTAATTGTACAGCGAGGGAGATCGTATTTTTAAGATAGGACGTACCTATTTAAGAGATTTTTATTATTCACTATCATTGTATAGTTTAATAATAATTAGCTTGATTTTAGAATGATAGTCTACAGGTAAATATAAATTACATGATTACCAAAAATCCTGAAACAACGATATTTCGTAAATAACGATAGTTTATATTGTAACGTAAAATATAATCGAACATGATAAATCGAATGAAATAACAGACGAATGTTGTTTGTAACAATTGCAATAAATCTCGAAAGCGCATTTCCTTCGGCCGCTGTGAACTTTACCAATATTACCCGCGAAAAACACGCAAGATGGCGGACGATTGTCATGCGATATTTTTTTCTTTTCTTTGATGGATTCGGATACTGGAACATGAAAAAATATATGCATTATAATTTTTTTGATTCGAAGTTCAGAAATTCAATAGAAATTATTACTCTATTTATTTAATTATTTCTTTAAAGCTAAATAAAAACACGAAAAATTAAAGTTAAATCTTATGCAAGTAAATTCTCCATGTATAGGCTAGATATGTATAAATATTCAATATAAATGAAGTCACGATTCAAATATATTTGTATCTGGCTGCATCTGAACCTGGTGCATGCCGTGCATACGTGCTAGGGTTGCCAAAAACTTAAATTACAAACCATTAAATTTCCAGTCAGACGACGATATTGTTTGGAAATCGTTACTATCGTCAGTATCAATGTGCTTTATAATATTTGCAATATAAGCTTAAACAATGTTAGATAAATTATTGTTAGTTATTTTTATTTTCTTCATAACTTTAATAACCTTCAAGTAGGTAACAAAAAACTCTAATCTATTACTAAATGCCAAATATTTTCGAGATAGAAGTTGTATATGTATAAAATTTCACAGACCGCTATTAATTTTAATTCTATACATTTCTGAAACGTCATCATTAATTAAACTGTAAGGGCATTCACAAAGGGACGGATATCCGAATTTTTCGCAGCTAGCAACCCTTTCACTCCAATGTTCTATTGATATTGTTCTAAACGGAGCTCGTAAAGTTTTCCAATATCGAAACAGTGTCGAGTGCATGCAAATAAATTGCAGTGCCGGTTTTTGTCGGTTACTGCTGAAATTCATATTCTTCGACTGCGCTGGCTAAAATGCAGATGCGGTTAAATAAAATATGTTTTAAGTGTCGTTGACCTGAAAATGTATTGTATGCTATATTGCTCTACCCTTGTTTTGTAGTAGGGAATAAAATGTTGAATTTAATTTGGTTTATTTTGTAGAATAAACGACAGATTTGTTTTTTATTATTATTATTTAAAGAGTAATTTAGTGTGACTATCTTATTACATAATGTAATATTGTTGAATTATTTCATAAAATTCAGTCGAGTTAAACATTACATCTTCAAATTTACCGCTAAGAATAACAAAACACGAAAGATATCAGGCGCAAAATCTACCCTGAAAAGACGCTCTACTCAAAGCAACGCTTTTATAAAACTACATTCAACAAATTATAGCAATGAATTGTATCAAATTAGAGATACGTTTACCACACCCCCAGCGTTCGGTAGTTGCGCTGATTACAAATGAAAACATCAGATCGAAGGGGGATCCCCATAGCGGAGATAAAGTCACATTGTTTAGCTCTCTAACTGTAATAATTTATTCTTTCGACATTGTTGTCTCCCCCACTGTTCTGCTTGTTTTACTGCACTGCCTACAGTTTATAGGAGCCGGCTAATCCCAAGGTATTTGTGCCCGTCCTGTGCTCTCCGGCTTGATAGCTTACACAATAAAAGATCCGTAAACAAGGTTATATTTTTTTAAGTTCCTTTGTTTTATAATTGGCTCCGAGCTATGATGTAACCGTGGTGCCGTTTTGATGTTTTTAAATGTGTCTCATTTGCTTCTCTTTTCGTTTAATTCATGTTTATTTAAACTTCATTTACACAACCAGCCACTGATATAAGCGATTGTAAAAGAAAATACTATAAAGCAAAATAATTTTAAACTTAAAAGAAGAGGATATGCTTTCTTATAAATATTCGAAGCTAAGGGTAATTTTCCATAGCAATTTGTTCACCTCACACCTACGTTCAAACCTACACTGTTCCGCAAATAACGATCAAAGGTTACCAAAGAATGCAATAACAAGATTATTATTTACTGTCAGTTGTGGCATTAGTGAATTGATTGGCTCATCCCACTTCGTTAGCTAACAAAAAACAGTTATCGTATAAAATATAGATAGGGTCCGAAATCCGCAAATTGGCTCCCCTATACTCACCAAATTACAGGCTATGCTTCTTTTGTATGAGCCCCTTGGAATGGGAAGGAAATAGATTACTGTATACCTACATACATATAATAAACTCATGTATAAGGTCCTCACTTTTTATGGTCCAATCTACAATATTCGTGCATCGTTTTAATATAGTAGGTATTATAATATTATAAGATGTGTTATTACCTAAACAAAGTATACTCACACAATTCGGTTTCAAATCTGCACTTCTTTAAATTGCACGAAGTTCAATCGAAGTTCGAAATGTCTAGCGTCATGCAAAATACAAGAAGTAATCCATAAGTAGCTGCCGTATAGTTCTTTGGAAACACTTCCTGGCATTACATAATCATGCAGCGTTATACCAAAACGTATCTTCATCACATGCATAAGTAATTACAACAGCATATTACAAACTGCATGCAGAAATGCAGCTTATACCTCACGATGGGGACCGCAGGCCACTCAGGGCCACTTTTGGCTACGACTGTTGCAAACTTTCTCAAAACTTTTCTGATTAAAACCACGACCGTATCGAATAATTAACGTGCACTAGAACTAATGTCTTGAATTATAGTTTTAACGCCTTACGTTTGAGTGTTTTAATGTAATTAAATCTTGTGTAAGTATTCAATGTAGTCTATGAAATTTGGATTTGCAAAACAGCCTCGAATTAATGGAAAACTTGATAGATTCCTTGAGAATATAAACAGAAATTCATCAATTAGAATAATCCGAAAAAGAGATTGGAGCAAAGTTCGGCAATCGTTTGTTTTGCTCAAAGAAAATTCGAAAGAATTTCAAGAATATTAAGATAAACACCTCCATTCATACAATGAACTACTTAATAACAATAAAGTATTCAAGCATCCAAAAGTATTTACGAAGTAACCAGACAGCTTTAACGTCTCACCATTGAGTCTGAAAAGATGAATCGTAAAATTAATTTCTCGAAAGAAACTGCGCAATAAAAACATGAAACTCCGATTAAAGTTAAGAAGAGAAGTTCAATTACGTTATCAATTTACATTCGAGACGGGCGTGAGTGTGTCTGTTAAACCTCAAATACATTATGTAGTCACCGGCCATCGGAATTGTTGTAATTGGCAAAGTTTACGCCATAATTTCTTTATGAAATTTCGTCCCAGATATCTTAATTAAGGGGCGAGAGTCCTTTGGCAATTATGTCATGACGCAGACATGCTCTGTTTTAATAAATTATAGACTTGCGGCGTCATTTAATAGCTTTAGGATTATCATGTATATTAATATATTTCTACGGTGTATATTTTACGCTGTGGTCTTGGTCTATGATTTATAGAGTTTGTAATCTTTAAACAAAACGACAATTCTATTGTCTTTTAGCTATGAGAATGGTAAGAGATTGTATAAGGAAAGGTAAAAAATTGCATAAACAATATATCGAATAATTATATTGTTTCAGTAATGGAATCTGCAAAACTGCTTACGAAACTTAAACCTTAGTGCAAAAAAACGATTTAAAAAAGGTTAATGATAAATAAAAGAAATCTAGAAGTCGTATATCATTAATACTTAATTATTTCTCTCATAACGGAAGATACAAATAAAACAGGATTTATACGAGATATAAGGTTAATTAAAAAGCTCTTCTTATAACAAATTATTAGCGAACATTTTCCTTATCTGAAACAACATTTGTTACTTAGCAATAATACGGAAAATAAACCGGCAAATGTTATTGAGGACTTATTTACTAATTAGCTTCTAATTATGTCACGTTGCCTTTGGACACGTTGATTACATGACAAGTTTCTAGAATGTTCAACTTGCATCGAAATCTCTGAAGTTGGACGTTTAAAACCACGACAAACGGTCCCTTGGCAACTATGAGCTCTTTATTCTGAATTGTACCCCTATTTCCGTAACCAGAAGTGTGGAACAAAGATAAATATATTTTGCTTCACATTTAAAATTCAGATTATAGTTTACGATTTTGCATTTTTATTTAAATCGCTGCAACGTTGTGGTCGTAATACAAGGCTTTTGCAAGAACTGTGCTATGATATAGCAATCATCCACGATTAGGTAAACTGAAAGTAAAACAATATAAAAGCTTCTTTTTCAATCTTAGTCACTAATATCAGCTCTATCATTTAATTTCCAAGAAAATAGCAAATAATTGAGACCCAGAATTTCAGTAATTATATATTAACCGTTTGTTCCAGAAATGTCGTGTACAACCTCAGCTTAACAGACCTCACGGAGCAACGACGCCTCGTGTGGTATTCAGCAGAGAGTGACGTGCAAATGTGCGTCGTAAAAGGAAAAGACGAGGTAAATATTATGTTTTATCTAATTATCGTTAATTAGTACGTGCTTTAATAATAATAATAACAAGGTAAGGCTGTTTGTTTTTATTGTTCTATTAAAGAATATAGGATCATATAATCAGATCCATTCGTGAAAGAAAGTATTGTGTTAAAATGAGAAGAAGTTTTCAAATTAACTTCTAAACATTTACTTTCGATAGATGTATATAAGTGTTTAAAACATGTTTTATAAGTTGAAAACTAAAATTGCTATCAGCAGTTCAAGCTATTAGTAACATCCCATTCCAATTATAAACTCATCAATCCAAGAGTTTAATAAAATATGTTCTAACGAACAAAATAAACAGATATTTTCTAGAATTCCTAACATAAAATTGCTTTATTATAAAATAGTTCCAAGTAAAAGAGCATCAAATCGCTTATACGTCTCTCCATACAATAATAAAACACAATTCTCAAAGAAATTGTCTTCTCCGAGACATCGTAAGAACCATGACATTATTTTAATTCGAGTTAATGAGCAGTCTTGCTCTAGTAATTACACTACGATTGTGATATGTGAAAATGGAAATTCTTTTATTATTTCACGTTCGTAGCTAGACACTGTAAGGGTATTCTTATAGGTACATACTTATAGGTACACACTACATAGGAATCATAGGATAAACAAAGTTGCTTTCTCTGTCCCTATGTCCCTTTGTATGCTAAAATCTTTTAAACTACCCAACGGATTTTGATATGTTTTTTTTTAGTAGATAGAGTGATTCAAGAGGAAGGTTATAGTATATAATTTATTAGGTTTTAGACAAAGCGGGCGAAGCCGGGGGTGGTAAGGTAGTTAACTGAATGAAGTGTAAAGTTATGATATTACAAGACTCATTAAATTAAACACCGATATGCAGGTATGAATATACAAGTAAAATTTACGAGTGAAGCACTTTTCATAATACGCTAATGTTTTGAAAAATTATAGTTAAAAATTAAGACAAATTAACAACAAAAGAACATTATAGTATTCAACGATGATAGGATTAAAATGGTTTCATTACTCACAAAATTATAAATTTCAGAGAATAGACCGTGAAAATTAATTTTCCCTTATATTTATGGTTATTAATTTTGTGTATAAACTTTCCATCTTTAGCATTGAAATAATGGGTCGTTTGAAATTGGTAATTGGCAAATCTATTAGGCGAATGTTACAAAGGACACGCTTGTTTAAACTAAAAGGTTTGAGTTTAGTCCGCCATTGATTGGGCTTGCATTTGGAAATTCAGGCATCAATGGCATCGCTCGTCTTACGGCCGTCAGACGTGACTGTCCTCTGGCTTCGGCTGATTTGTTCGATTCCAGTTCAACTTCTCGAGTGAATACCTAAACGCTCAAATGTAAATCTTCATTTAGACTCCACTTGGACGTCATGTAGTTAAAAGCTACTTTGAATTCAGTTGAATATCGAAGGGATACGAGTATATTGAAATAGGGTCAAATATAGAATTTACCGCTATTTGAGTATGAAGCTATTTTAATTTAGCATATTTTCTTTCAGAGATCTTAGGATATAAAACATTGATATATTGAATCGGTTTATTTTAGCCATACCTACATCCTAAATTCAAATGCAATCGAAAAAGCTAAATACATAGTCTAAAACTTAGCATATTGTTCAAATACTTTCACTTTATAGATGTGACAACGTAGACTGGGATCGTTCAGACCTCACTTTATAGGTTATTTGATGCCTCTTGGACAAAAGCAAAGCATCATAATGGTTATATACGATCAATATTGGCTCTTAATGTCGTTTACTATCTGAAGGCAATATAATAATTTTATTACTACGACCTAGTTTATGGTCCTCGGTGAAGGCCTTTATCAGCATCTAAATCTCCTATGCATGAAGAGTTTCCGTTTTGTATAGACTGTTTGTTTAGTTGCCGATGAAAGGTAGATCAAATCTGGACAATTTCTATTGAGTTCTTATCTTTCTCGGAATAACCGTAAGAATTGGTATCATAACAGTAGCGTTCCTTCAAATATACGTTCTAGTTCGAAGCCCGAAATTTCTCCGACTATTAATTTTAAATCAGAATTCTACAGAAAAATCAGAGTTCCTTATAGCCGTTGAGTTTATCAAATAATAATTGATATTATTATGTTCAAAGATTCATTTTAGTAATGTTTACCTCAACAAATCCAAAATTATCTACATAATAATAAAATATGTATTTTAGATATATCACGAGATATGTAACCAAATTCCAACAGGCAGCACAGCCGTCAAATGTCCACCGGTCATTGTGAATAACGTTCACATCCGAACCGATATTCAAACGTTGAATTATTACACTTGAATATGTTCCATATAATAATATCGTGTAAGACCTAAGTCAATATACGCATGTATTGTATCAGACAATCCCATTGTTGATGAGCGAACGCCTGAGCCAGCCGCAAGCCGTCAAAATCTCCATTATCTCAATTTAATATACCGTCGTCTTCATTGTTACGGATTAGTATGAAAGGTGTCACCGTTGATGTGATAATCTGGGACTAACAATAACTTGTTAATCTATCTAAATCAAGGCCAAGCTTTGTTTCGACGATCAATGATACAATTACTAATCCACTAAAGTATGGAAACAATAAAAACAATATCAGCTCTTATACTTTTTTAACAAGGACAATATTGACGTTATTTGATTTTACTTTCGCCTTCACTCTGAATGTGTACATAACAACTCACAACACTCATCGAAAAACTTTCCATGGAAAGATTACATTCTTTTAATTGCTTTAAGGACTATATAATAGTAAATAGCTGATCGATAATCTGAAAAGAACTGCTCTACTGCATCAAAATGTATAGAAAACCACGCTTGCAATCGCAGTGCGTTAAATTTTAAGTCAATCGGATCGAATCAACAGACGAATATCCAATCAAGTGGACTCTGAGTAAATCCGGATGAAACGCGTGACGGACTCTGCGCATGCTAATGTAATCTGCCATTGTATAGCCCGTCTTGTAACTCGATATAGCATTGATAGAATACTCCATGTGCAATATAAGACGTATGGATTTACATTTTAGACGCTAAAATACAATTTTGCAGTCTTAGGTACGATACTCTGAGATAGAAGCAGGAAATAAGTTGATTTATGTGAAAGTAGAAGTAATAAGACTAAATTTAATAACCACGAAAAACTTATTTCTAACAATTAAATTATAATCCTTTTCATAACTACGAAATTCATAATTCCCCTGTTACCAGGCGAAATTATAAGCACCGTTATTAATTAAATCCCGCTTAGCAGCAACAAACAAGAATATTATTAAGATACGAATTATATTTTCATTTATCAGATATAATTACAACAGTTCGTGAAACTGACGAGGCGTAGAACAACTTAGCAACACTTGTGACTTTTGGCAAAAACAAGCCAAATTGTTTGTGACACGAGTTAAAGGAAAAACATAACGTTTCCTTTCCTCCTCTATGCAATCTGTGCTTCCTTTTTCCTCTTTGTTTAACAAATATATACTTGTTTATCTTTAACTAATTAGTATGAGAGATGTTTATTTATACATTAACAAGGTAATTTATAAAACTATACAATCCGTATTGAACTATTGATTGGAATGAAAAAAATTTATAGGTACTTATACGACTAGGGAAAGAAAATGGATCATTCATCATTTATTAAAATGTTTTGTTAACAAAACGCAAATGCTATAATATTATAGCACTTGAATTTTCACTTCATAACAATCAAGTGAATATTCAAGAAATAACAGGCCAATAGTATTTAAAAAGGAATAATATACCACTGTATAAACTGCAATAAAAGATACGCTAACTTCTAAATTATTCATAGTCTACGTTCATAGTTTTGCATTCAGCGTACCAACTTTTTAACCGAAAAATATTTTTACAGGAGAGCTGTCAAAACTACATTCGCCTGTTAGTCTCGTTGGGTCCCGGCAGATTGCTTATCTGTGGCACAAACAGCTTTAAGCCGGTATGCCGGGAATATGGAGTGCAAAGGGACTCTTATCACATGGAGAAAGAAAAATCCGGCCAGGCTGTCTGTCCTTACGACCCTGAACATAATTCTACCGCTGTTTATGCAGGTTGGTTTTGTACTGTCTTTATTTTTATTGTCTCTTTATTTAACTTAAGGTAAGTGATTACCAACTCACATGATACGGCCCGTCGTTCGTCGATCGCATAAGACTGGGAACGATATTTATTAATTGTGATTATTCAAATCTTTATTACAGAAACCTTAAATACGGTTTTAAATTTAAAAGTGACATTTACTTAAAGTTCGTTATTTCCCTTCCAGTTCAAAAAAGCAAAGCAACAATGTTCCCTAATAATAGAAACATGACAAAGAGAGAAACAACCTACGCAGACGCTTAAATATACACCGTCGTTTACCAGTTGCTAATGGTACTGATAATATTCTACGAATGTTTGCGCTCCGATAAATAAGTCTATTGTACTGAAATCGGTACTATGATACTTCCAACGATAAAAGGAATGGAAAAATTCCACGTACAAATAAAGTAGGCGTGTAATAAGAGCCTTATTTAAACGTATTAGCGATAACTACTTACACGAACGTAGTAGAAAAACTTTCAAAAGATACGGTAACTAATTGCGGTTAGGGTAATTTGAAGATTATTTATTCAACCTAGTCTGGGTAAATTTTCTTGTTATTTCTGGAACTACTTTACTTGTAATTCTCTTCGAATTTACTGAACATTAATAATGAATTTGGCCGATGTAATTACTTTATGAAACATATCTAAGACAATATTATTATAGCTCGATTAAATCCATGAGAACTCTACTTTTCGCAAAAAACTTTTCGCCTAAAATTTAATGGCATTGGATAATAAAGCTTAATGGCAACTTGGTAGTGACCAAGTTGCCATTAAGCTTTATTATCCAAAAGTCACAACGGCAATAATTAAACGGTAGAAAAAGCCGTGTCAAAACTTATCTCTAGCAATTCCTCTTACAATTTGTCTCATTCTGCAACATACGTAGCGTCCATTCAGGCCCATTCCGGCCGAATAAGCCTGGAATGAATGGGCAAAAACAAACAGGTCAGCATGATTAACGCTGACGTAAGGCAATTCGGTCACTATTCAATCTTATGCACATTTACCTTTCATATGCTTCACCGTTTAAGTGCACTGACTGTACGTTTCATTTCTGAACAAAGAATTTTGTTTAGAAATGAATAGAACTTTTTTAACAATTGCATTTAATCGCGGAAATGCTGAGTTGTTTTAAAATTTATATGATATCAAGAAATACTTAGGTACGTTTACGGCATTTTAGCCGCAATGAGTTACAAAACAAAACCAATGAAATATATAAAAATCTTCTAAAATGTACTTTTTGTGTTAGCAAGTACCTATATTAATATGCGTCTAGAGATTTTTATTCGAGCAAATTATAAAAGTGTACAAATAGCGGAAATCTTTTTCAGCTATTGAACATGCTTTCACAGTCTGCCGACATACAATGGGCAGTCTTTGTTACGAAGATAGAAATCCCGGGAGAAATATATAGCTATTTCTATGTGGTCGCATATGTTTCAAAGTGTAAAGACAATGCCTCGTTGAAATATCGTACTTCCTTCTTCTTTTTAATCTTTATAAGTTAAACCGATGGATTTATATGCAATATTAAACATGTTCATGTATCTAATTACGTTTATTAAATTTTGAGGTTGTATATTTTAAGGAACTATGTAAAATATTTTAACTCATCATAATAAAACATGAGACGAAATATAAATAAGTTATTCCGTATACAAATATGAAAGTATATCAATACAAAATATACATTACCTACTCATGTCTACGCAAACCTGCATTTATGGCGGGAAAACAAATATGCAAACAGAATATAAGCGTAATTTAAATCCACATTATATTACCAAGACACGTGAATTGGCCTGTCTGCCTACACTCGTAAATATACACCGAGGAAAATCTCCAACGAATTCCGCTGTATTTAGTTAGCTGTATATGTACATCTATTGTGTTGAGTGCACACAAGTATAAAGTAAGTAGAGATTATCCCAAACAAACAAACATAATTTTCTTCCCTTACCTTAGTAACACGTATTGTATGGACGTAACACACGTTAGCTTATTATTTGCGTTGACTGATGGAATGATCAATGTTAATGGATGTAAGGGTCAGACAATGGAGTATTTGCATTGGCCCGGGTCGGGGCCTTATTAATAGTAATTTTACAAGATGCCATTGTTGAACTTGTAATGATTTCAAGATGTTAGTTTGGAGATGTTTGAACAGGGGCTAGACTGTGACCGTGAATTTGTGTGTCTCTAACAATTACCGTTTAATTTATTGCTCTAAAATTTATTTATTGAACTTCTTTAATACCCATTGTAATTCTTAAACGTATAACATATTATACCTTAATGTATTTACATATAATTCAAACAAATATAAACAACTCAAATGGTTGTTGAAGCACCTTGTTAATATTTTATTCCAAAGTTCTTTCTATAGCTGACTTCTACCCAAAGCTACCTCCTCACTAAATTCCAAATCGATGAGAAAACTGAATGACTGAGTATCAAGCCGTTATAAAAGCTTGCATAATATAACTGGGATGATAAACAAATACTCGAGTGTTGAAACTCTCACCCCATACATTTGTGCAACGAATCTTAACATCATCAATTATGCTTTTGTCCCTTAGTCCAATTTTCTTAACGTTAACTCATCCCCTTGCAAATTCCAAAACGATTTATCACATGGAAATCAACAAAAGGCGCCGCGTAAATATATTCTTGATGTGACAAGAAGATCCATAAATATTGCTATTTACGTTTAATATAAAATGACATTGATAACAATTTATAACTCCAACTCTGTGCTCCAACTCGTACGCATTTATTCATTCGTATAGACGTTATTTTGAGCCGCATTTAAAACGTTAAATTGTGTGACAATTAGGAACCTTAATGCACAACTATAAAGAAATTTTATCCTTTTCCATACATAAAAATGATTCGATTGTTTGTAATTTTCAGCTATAATCTAATTTTGAATACTTTTTCAATGAGTATAACACAAATATACAAACATAATGTCATTAATTTATCAAATCTTAATCTTTTAAAAATCTTTCTTATTAATCGAGAATACAAAAATGCGATATTTTGAACAATAGTCACACAATATACTCGTTAAGAACGACTAAAAATCGATGCTTAATTAGCATGTTACAAAGCTTTCAATGAATTCAAAAGTGCGATAATCAAATCACGCTCACACAAATCGAATGTATTATTAAAACATTAATACGGTGCAGATAGCAGACATCCATTAGGACAGCTACGGTTAGTTATCCACTATTGATCGGTCCAATTAAGCGGAGAGGGCCCCATGGGAACCGGCCGGTCTTGCCTCAATATGTAACACGATACATACTGCGTTGCAGTCATTTGCTAACGTGAATTTTGCACCTAAAAACAGAGTGGAACAGTTTTCTTTAGTGTTTAATTTATAGTTGTTTGCAGCTATTCTGGATGTGCTGATTATATGCGATTCAGGTCATAAATATATAAAAAATATACTTAAATTTTAACGCATTGAATTGAAAAGCTTTAAGCTTTTTAGTTCTGATCTCTACGCAAAGCTATCTTTTGTACATAATTCTGAATTTAAAACAAATTGTTTGTAAAACAATCTCTTCTATTAATGTATTCAATAACTTCATAAAAGTTTTTATGATAATAGTTTTAGTTTTTTAGGGTTCCGTACCTCAAAAGGAAAAAACGGAACCCTTATAGGATCACTTTGTTGTCCGTCTGTCCGTCCGTCCGTCCGTCCGTCCGTCTGTCAAGACCCTTTTTCTCAGGAACGCGTGGAGGTATGAAGCTGAAATTTATATCAATTACTCAGGTCTACTGTCCCTTGAAGCTGTGAAAAAATCAAACTTCTAAGCCAACGCAATCAAAAGATACAGCCGTTTATTCCGCAAATTTTCGACACTTGCAAGGGAATCAAAACCTACAGGGTGCTTCCCGTGAACTCAGAATCTTGAAATTTGGTACGAAGCAACGTCTTATAGCATAGATAAAGGAAAAATTACGAAAACCATAAATTTTTAGTTACATCACATAATATATTTTTTTTTAATAATTTTAAACTTACTACCCATTTCCTCATAAACGCGTAGAGGTATTAAATTGAAATTCATACCAAATACTCAGGTCTATAATACCTTTAAGCTGTAACAAAATCAACTTTGTAAACCTTGCAGGTTTGTACGGAACCCTCGGTGCGCGAGTCCGACTCGCACTTGGCCGGTTTTTATTTTCTACGACTTTATAAACGTAGCCAATATATTGTATTATTGTACCTCTATTTGTGTCACAATTTGATCGCAGTCCACTATACGTTCGTAGCATCCGTATTCAAACATGAAAATTTCTAAACACGCCCTAGAACAAAATAAATATTTCAACCTAAAAGTAATTGTAAATCAACACCACTGAAATGAGAGAAGATAAAATTTAAAAATATAAAATAAACGCTATACTTTCTCTTAAGAGCGTTCAAGTGTTACGCAAGAACGACCATTTATTAAGATTACACCTCTAATTCCGAAATATTGGGTAGCGATTACTGCAAAGCTTTGCTGAACTCAGGCACTGCAATGCGGTACATTGCAGAGTACGCGCTTCAATATGGCTAGCAATGAATCAAACCCAAGCACACTATTTTGATATTTACGACAACACAATACGGCTTACAATTGAATGAAATGAATACATTGCAGCACCATCTGCCGTAGGCTGTAATACAGGAGAGCGCGGAATATTGACGAAACGAAATTTTTCTACGATTCCTGTAATTTAATGAAGTACCCAATTGGGGAAATGAAAATATGAATATTATTTGGACGAAACGCTTGCTATCAGTGTCGCTTGCAGACATCTCATTTCATTATTGTCACAAATAATAATATGTATTCATATTCCATAATTATATTCAAATTCATGAGCTTTAAGTAGCACACAATAAACATCATAGTTGAAATTAAACACAACTTAAATTAAATTGGAGCAAAAAAAATTATGTACAAACAAACTTCATCAAGTTCTATTTTCAGACAAAACGCGAAGTTATTTATAAATAATAATAGTTCAGTAAGTTCAAAAAGGTATAGACGTAGTGAATACAGCTAATTAAGGCCTGGCTCTACGCCGGTCACGTAAGCGTGCTGGCGTGTTTCACTGCATTACCACGTATTACCGAATCCGCCTTTTTAATTATTGGATTTCAACGGTTTAAATGGAAAAGGCTTTTCAATATAAATAAATAATTCCCGCTGCTAAAGGAATTAATGAAGCTTTCTCCTGTTCTCATGTCTTTCTAAAGGTTTTGGCCTGTAGTGTATACAAATCTTTGATTTGATCTTTTTCAGATGAATTTAAACTTTTTTGATATTACTAACTTTTGGTACTTAATTTCTACAGCAACTTATATCCTTATTGGCGAATGTGAAATGCTGTAAAATATATTTTAATAAGTTGATATTAACATAATATTATTTTAAACAGATGGAGAATTATATTCGGGGACGGTAGCAGACTTCAGTGGTATGGAACCTCTCATATATCGAGAGCCACTACAAACGGAGCCTTACGACTCTATGACATTAAATGGTAAGAAATAAAATTATTATATTACTCAATAAACTACAATGTAAAATTCTAAATTAATATTGACAACTCTTCACATGCATGCAATAGTAAAATAATATTGTCTATCAATTTTAATGAGGTATTGTATAAAGCATTGTGTTAATAATTGTAGACTTAAATCACCTAAATCAGAAATCAATTTAAACATTTCGTTGAAACTATACCACACTATTCCACCGAAATAGTTTACAATCACCTCTATTTTACCGTTTAAACTCATTATTGTAATAATGTCGGTAAATTGCAACATCTCGTGTAAGCTTAAACAATTATTGTCTGTTGATTATTGCTTCAAATGCCGCCAACTACCGCCATCAAGCCTGTAATTAAATTTGGAACCTGTCACATTGACATTTGATGCGATAAATCGATAAACAGGATTAGTCTCGCATTTAAATTATCGACACCGAAGCGATAGGGTTACAAGCCTAATCACGTATGTTTACCCATGGCATTAGTACATTAAGTAGTATGGCGTCCTTAGACTAATTGCATTATTTACTTTTATTCCAGCTCCCGATTTCGTCAATTCGTTAGTACATGGCAACTTCGTGTACTTTTTCTTCCGGGAAACGGCGGTCGAGTACATTAATTGTGGAAAAGTAAGTCGTAAGCCGCAATACCATAAAGCAAAACTTTTATATTGAAACTATGTTTTGATATTATGACTTAGATATAATGATTTATTAAACATTGTAAGACGGACAACATAAATATCAAAATAATTAATGCAACAATACTATGAAACTCATCACAATTTGCATTTAAATCATTGAAGAGGTAGGCAGCTAAAGTCAGTGTTATGAATATAATTATGTCAGAAATAATACAAGCAGATATGTATAGAAATAATTATTACATAGAAATAATGAAATAATAATATATAGAAAAACGAAGCAAATTAAAAAATATGTACTTAAATACCATTTCAGGCCGTATTTTCACGCGTAGCGCGAGTATGTAGAGACGACAGCGGAGGCCCGCATCGTTTGAAACAGCGGTGGACCTCCTTCCTGAAGTCGCGCCTCAATTGCTCCGTCGCTGGAGACTTCCCCTTCTACTTTAATGAGATTCGTAAGTATTAATGTCAAATACTTATGTGTAGGTTAATTTCTAAAGAAAAAAAGCTTATAGAAATATAGAAGTAATATAAAGTCGTATCCAGTAAGTACGTTTAGATAATCGATGTTGATTGTTTACTTATTAATACAACAATACAAATTAAATTACAATACGTAATCAAACAGAATTTACTGTCATATTAAAAGATTTCAGATATAATTTGGACCTACCTACTTTACTTAGTAAATACATATTGTACTGAAAAAAGTATTTTAAACTATCGACAAAAATCAAGACACATCTCTTGGCACTTCCCTTAAACCACCTCGAACGTAAAATGTTTTCCAGAATCAACCACAGAGCTAATCGAGGGGGTCTACGGGGGTCTGAACGCCCAGCTGATATACGGCACCTTCACGACCCCTCCCAACAGTATATCCGGGAGTGCCGTCTGCGCGTTCAGTATGCAAGACATCGCAGACACCTTTGAGGGCACTTTCAAGGAGCAGAGCGCGATTAATTCTAATTGGCTGCCTGTAAATAGCGCTAAGGTAAGCGGAATGTATCGATACTTATGTAGCTTGGCTACCTTTAACACGGTATACCGTAAACAGATTCTATATGATACTTAAGAGATATAATTACGTATATTTTGAAGTCAAAAATTTGTTTAAAAACTTATGGATTATATTTTAGGTACTTAGTACATAATAGTAAAGATTGTAATTCGAAAGTATTTAGACAGTAACACGAATTATCCATTCTTAATTGTTGTTCCCTGGTATAAAATATAATATAGTAAAGGTTTTTTCTTGAATGTAAATTATAATTAACCACTCACTTAGGTATCTATAAAATAAATTATAGTTATTGTAAAGTAACGCACGAAAACAAATTCTATTTTAAGTAACATCACATTTTCGGTTTTTATTTGTGTATCTCGTTATGAATCGTCAATTTTTACGACTATAACACCATTCCGGAATATTGCTTCCACCAACATGAAAGTCAGCATTAACCCTTTTATGATAGCAATTTTAAAATTGTGTATCAACATAACGTTATATAAACATTCTTTAATAATACGGTTCTGTATCAATTATGCAGCGATTTAATATAACTGTTTAACATCAAGCCAAGTAAAGAAATAGCAAAAATCTCTTCGATATTTCAATCCTCACTACAATATATAATAGCGTCGAAATTTTTTCGGATAGATATTAACTAATGATTACGTATCATTAACTATTTTTGACGCTCTCCTTTAATCTATAATACCTACATATTATAGGTTCCAGAACCAAGGCCTGGCACATGTCACAACGACTCGAAGCAACTTCCCGACCAAACACTGAATTTTATCAAAACACACGCCCTCATGGACGAATCGGTGCCGGCTTTCTTCGGTGAACCCATCGTTATACGTACTAGCTTCCAGTAAGTTAAAAATATATTATTTTGTATCAAAAATTTCCAATATTTCAATTTTGTATAATTCCAATCTAACCTTCTAATAAATTGATATTAATATCTCATGTTTCTATTTTAGTGATATTTCCTAATATTAAAGTTATTTCTTCCTTACCAAAAATATAATACTTCGAATTTATAACCTAGTCACATCTATTTACGTTGTTAATATTTCAACTACTGCTAAAAACATAAACAACATAATATGTGAAAATAAATAATGTCTTATCTTTTTTCAGCTATCGGTTTACACAGATAGCAGTGGATCCTCAAGTGAAAACACCAGGTGGAAAGGCATATGACGTCCTTTTCATTGGCACAGGTAAATAATCAACAGTTGTTCTATCACATGTAGTAGTAGTATCAAATGACAACAAAAATAAAAGAATATTCGACGTAAAAAATTAGACCTGTAAAACATCATTTGCCTTTGTTTTTTTATATTTGTCTCTCATTTCTTTAAAAATTTTCAACTCCTTTAAAAACAATCGGTGTTTACAGATCAGATTACTCTCTTATATGATACAATATTCGTAATTATATAATCTTCACATTCCAGACAATGGCAAAATAATAAAAGCGATAAACGCAGTATCATACGACACTAATAAGCGCGCAGCTCCCGTAGTCATAGAAGAATTACAAGCGTTTGGTGCGGGTTCGCCCGTGCGTGCGTTACGCGTGGCGAGAGCGGGACGAGATGCCGCGCGACTTATAGCCGTGTCTGATAAGGAGGTGCTCAGTCTTCGGCTGCATAGATGTTCCAGTGACAAGATTAGCTCTTGCTCGTGAGTATTTTCAATGAAGATATTTGCGTTTTTGGAAACGCCGGTATACCAGCCACTCCTTCCTGTCGGTAGCTGTTGTGCCACTTATGTTCGAAACGATGATGAAAATTATTCGTAGGTACATACATGAAAAGCCATTACCAGTATCAATTCAAGCTCATAGAATAATAATGGTCTGATAATAAGATGTGTACTAGATAGGTGGCATATAGATGCCTAGTACTAGATAGGTGGCATATAGGGCCACTACTGACTGACCGGTTGGCTTGGTTGGTAGTGGCCCTGCCTTCCAAAACAAAGGTCGTGGGTTCGATTCCCACCTGGGGCAAATATTTGTGTGATGAACATAGATGTTTTCCCTGTGTATGGTTGTTAATTAATTATCCAGATAATTATCTATTTATGTATTTATTTAAAAATTATATATGTATGTTTATCAGCCATCTGTCGTTTCCATAACACAAGCGAAAGCTTAGTATGGGATCAAATCGTGCCGGCAAAAAAAAATTGTTAGCGCTAAAACGAATATTCAAACGTTTTTTCACCATAGAAATCAAAATGACAAGGATACTTTTTAACACCATATTTTGGTCGTTTTCTATCACTCGTATAACTTATCAATAATTTATTTTACAGAGAGTGTGTAGCGCTCCAAGACCCATACTGCGCGTGGGACAAGCAAGCCGGCCGGTGCCGCGCGTACTCGCACGGAGTGAGTCGCTGGCTCGATGAGAACTCCTTCTACCAGAGTGTGAGCACTGGGAGCCATGCGGCTTGTCCTCATAGTGAGTATCTTATATTATTTCATTTTGTAAGATCACCAGTAATTTTAAAGTAACTATAACTTACTTTGTATTATATTTGAAGGTATACCTACAAGGGAAAGCAATGACACGTTTTTTAAATCATTTTACAGTCTCAATTTGGTGAACATTTTCAAAAAATTTAAAATAAATATTGTTCACAGCTATAATTCAAAATAAAAATCACTATTTAGAGACTCGACTTTTTAAATTAGATGTTATTGTTTTTAAAGGTAAAGATGCAGGAGCAGTTGGTGGTCTAAGTTCTGGGTTATATGATGATGCTAGAGAAAATAAAGGAGAAGTCATTAACATAGTACAAGATAAGGAAGGAAAGGGCAACAATAATAATAATGAAGGTAAGTGAAGACACAATTAATAGACAAACAAAATCAAATATATCAAAAAGTTTGATATATCTCTTCTTTTACACAAGTTTAATATATCATATTCGCACACTAGCCGTAACAGCAATTAACAATTACACACAAAAATAATAGAATATTCTGGTGATAAACAATTTTTTGAATCCGCCCAGAGACATCACTCAGAAAACTAACATGTAGTGATGAAGATTTTTTTTTTAACTTGCAGCTTTTCAATTAATACATTACAAAAATTCTAAAACAAAAATCGTTATAATATAACTATAAATATACCTTCCCATTACCCAGGTCCCGAAGTATTACAAGCAGATCCTCCACCCGCCGCGTATTCAGTAGAAACGTTAGCACTAGCGGTTGCCGCGGGTGCGCTCGCGGCGCTCGGCGCGGGCTTCGCTGCGGGATACATTTGTGGGCGCCGGTGTAAGAAGGATGAAGACGATAACATGCCCTATCCGGACACTGAGTATGAGTACTTCGAACAGCGGCAGAATATTAACAGGTTAGTATAGAATAGAAGAAAAAGGAACATGGTAATTTGTAACGCTATTAATAGTACAGCAATATTTCGTCAGTAATAACTTACTATAGAATTAAAGTGAGGTTAAATCGTTCAACATAAAAATAAATATTTATAGAGTATAATAAAATAAGCATTACTTCTCAAGAGATGATACAAGATTGCTACAAATGCATATGATAACCAAATAATTGAAAACGAAATCCAATTTATAAATTTCACGGTTTTCTTATAGATTAAGCAATCAATTATATTTAAAGAATATCCCTATACCAAACAAGTATCAAAAACAATCATGTATATTCTATAAGCTAGAAATTAAACAACAAAGCACAAACACACACATTTTAAATTAAATGTCTTGTCAATCACTTATTAACATCAACAAATCCACAGGATCCAAGCGGAACCCAAACTCTTGCAACAAGTGGAAGAAGTGACGTACGCAGAGCCCGTCCTCGCGCCACAACCGAAGCCCGCGTCCCCCCGCGCCACGCTCCGCAAGCACCCGCCGTACCACCCGCACCACGAGACGCTCTTCCAGTTCCAGCCGGACTCCTACCGGCGCGACAACTTCGGCACGCTGCGCTCGCACCAGGTCAATGTCAGTTGTGTTCCTTTTTTAAATTCGCTTCGATTCGTGTTGACGGGTGAAAAATTAAAACTTGACACTGGCATATGAACATTGCCATAAAAGAAAATGAAAGTTACACGACATTTTTTTTTTACGTTTTTAAACGTGTTATACCTATATGCTCGCTGCTCAAGTTGCGTGTGCAATGCTCGCTGCATTGAGATAAATAATGTAATGATTAATTATTGTTTGTTATTAAGTCGGTATTTTTTGATTTAACGTGAAAAAGAATAAGCGCATAAAGCTCTAGATATATTTTTAAACTAACCAATTTACGAAAACTATTCTGATGCATCATTATGCATATCACGCTACATTTAGTGTGGTATTATATCGATATTTATAGCACATTGTTGAACACAGTTTCAAACCCAGCCCCGTCAACACGGAAATAAACTAACATTTATTAATCTTTATAATGTGATCAGCCAATTTACAATTAAGTTATTAACAGAAGACTAATCTAATAATTAAAAGAAAAATAATCATTGGCTAATCAGATTTTTTACTTAATGGCACCTGATCAATGTTGTCTTTAATTCTATCACTTTACTTAAACAACAAATCAGCAAATTTACGTTCTTGGAACTAATTTACATACTGTTTAAACATGCATGTGCAAACGTAACTGAATGCTGGTTTGATGTTCATTATTCATAATATTTTAATATTTCTTTACTAATACCACCTAATTTATATTTTATACTAATCATTCATACCTCATCACTCATCAAGCTTTCCATTTTAACCCTGCAATTAACAATTTAATCATTGTCTTGTAACCATTGCTTTCAATTGGAATTATTCTGAGTTTTATAACCAAGTAAACCTGATTCAGAAGACTCATAAAAGCACATTCTTTACCTAACTATTATGAAAAAAAAATCTATAATAAATGGAACGTATACCATTGTTTTAAACACTATTGGGATACAAAATACTTGGTATATAAAGTTCAGTATGGTTGCATATCATCACTAACGCCTCATTAATTTCATTTTCTCTGCGGCATGTCAGTTAACGCAGGAATATTCGGACCGCAGGGCGATGGCTACCGGCGCGGCAACGACAACGGCTTCTCGACCACGCGTTCAGTGAAAAAGGTGTATCTCTGAGAAACAAGCGGGGCGGATTCGCGCGACCAAATGCCTCATCATCATAAACATAATACGCACCACCACCATACTTTGGGTTAGTATTCGGATGTTTTATGAATTATTGGTATATTGATTATTGAAATTGATGTGGGTAGGCAAGTGCACAATACTCAGGATTGCTAAGAATAAGGAAAACTCAAGAATACTCGATGATATGATATGGACTGGTT
>CAJQZM010038153.1:0-12750 GCA_907164665.1 Colias nastes | reverse complement strand
CGCGCCTTCAACTCTTCATAAGAACGTAAACTATCTGACAGTCGAAGTTGTAGAGTATCCCTCTCTTCTAACAATTGTGTCAATTCCATGGTAAGTTCCTCGCAACGAACGTCCCTTTGATGAAGCATGTATAACGCCAAATCTAATTCAGCTCTAGGGACGGCGTCGAGCAATTCTTTATTAAGTATACTTTCGGACACATTACCGGTATGTTCTTTAGTACCAGAAGCGAATGTAACGTGCTTCTCAATTTTGTTACTGGCTGATCTCAAAGCGTTCTTCATACTCTCAATTTCATCTTTTAGAGTTACTATCTCTATTTCTTGGCTTTCTAAAACTAATTGTGTTTCAGCTGCTTTATTTGCATATTCTTCTAAAATTTTATTCAAATCATTTATTTGCTTGTTAAGATTGGTGCATTCCACGATTTTCGCATTCAATGCTTCCGCTATCATTCCTTTTTCTTCTTCTAATCCTTGGCGCATCTTTTCATAGTGTTCATCAGTTTCATGCATTTTTAACCTTAGTACTGCTAATTCGGACTCTTTTTCATAAGTTAAATCTTCAACTTTCTTTTCATATTCTATTAATTGTTTCCTAACATTTTCAAATTCCGTGTTCCTATCTGAGAGCGTAATTGTATAGTCATGCGTTTTCTGGAATATTTCACTTTCTTTTTGTTTAATTTGTTTATTTAAATCAGATATTTTTGACTCATATTCTCTATTAATTTCATCAATGCGTTGGTTCAAGCTGTCATTAACAGTTTTCGTGGCGACTAGTTCAAGATTCAATGCATCAGTAGATTCCTGCTGCTCGGATCGCTTTTGAATTTCACCTCTTAATTCCTTTATGGTTTTTTCATATTCTTCCTGTTGAACAAGAATTTTATTCTCATTCATTAATTTTTCATCCTCCATCTCTGACCGTAACATTTCAAGTTGATGCATGACATCTGTATATTTGTCATGCAGTGAATTGAGTTGATCTTCCTTCTCCTGTAATTTATTTTGTAAAGAAGACACTTGCTCAATAATTACAATTTTATTAGTTTCCTCTTGGGTAGATGATTGCATATTATCAAGAAGTTGTTGATATTTACTCTCTGAAGCATTTAACTGTGATCTTAGATCTTGTTCAATTTGTTGGAAATCATTTTCTCTTTGCGTTAAATGTTGCTTCCATAATTCAGCGATTTCAAAGCCACGCTGGTCCATGGCGCTTGATATTGACGACCTTAACTCAGTAACTGTTGACAATAATTCATCATTTTCTGAATTTAATTGTTGTAATTTTGATTCAAGCTCATTTATTTTCTCCTGTGCTTTTTCCGCATTCTGCAGAAGCGTTCTGTTTTCAAGTTCTAAATCTTGCATTATTTTACTAGCGTTATCAACCTTTTGTTTTAAAATCTCACATTCAGACTGAACTTTTTCATAACTTTCTGTTAATGATTTCATATCTTCAATCTGAGCCGCGGCAAGTTGGCTTTGTTGTAATTGCATGTTTACATTTTCAAGATCAGATTTAAGTATTTGAATTTGATTAATAGCATCATCTCTTTCAACTCGAAGTAATTGCATTTTGTCTAATAAAGCTGAATTTTCCTCAAATAACTCTTTGCTCTTATTTTCTAGTGATTTGTATTTTATATTGTCTTGTCTACTTTTTTCTGTTAATTCATTATTTTGTAATTCTAAGGCCGATAGTCCTGTTTGCAGTTCTGAACAATTGGTGCTCAATTCTTTATTTTTTAATTTCAAATCTTCTATTTCAGCCTTATTTACTTCATTGACTGCTAAGGCCATACATTTTTCATTTAGATTTGTTACTTCACTCTTTAATGTTAAGATTTCTTCTGTGAGTTCTTTGTTTGTTTGCGATATATTATCAACTATAGACTGCAATTCTTCATTTTCTTTTTCAAGTTTTGTAATTTCTTCTTCAAACTGAGTTTCATTTTTAGTTAACACTGTTGATGGTGGAGACACAATATTATCCTGGCTTTCGACACATTGATGTTGAGAGGATAATTTATCATTTGCTTGTTTAAAATTGTATTTCCACAGTTCTACTTCGTTGTCCATTTTTTCTTTCATTTCTATTAACCTTTCATTTGCATTTTTAAAAACTTCATTCTGTTTGGTTAGAACTTCTTTTTCTTTTTTCTCCTTACTTAGAGCGTCGTTGAGCTCTTGAACTTTTTTCTCTAGAATATTCATGTTATTAGCTAATTCACTTTCGATAGCCATATCTAATAATGACGAATTTGATATTTGCTTAGACAATTTTAATTCGTTGGCTAGCATATCGTTAGCAGCCTTGAGTTCTTTTAATTTTTTAATAGCTTTTAATAATTTCGCATTTGATGCATCTAATTCTTTCTTTAATCGTTCGTTTGTCTCTTTTAAGCTTTGTATTTCTTGATTTAGTTTTGAAGTTCCAGGTGTGACATCGTAGGAATCGGCATTTTCTTCCAACCCCCAGCCTTCTTCTGAATTGAATGGATCTTCATCTTTAATTTCATCATCTTTTTGGAAACAAACATACGTTTTTTTAGGTACAATAAGAGGTTCTATAGATCCTTCCGAAAATTGTGTAATATTTGATGGCTTTTCGCTATGTTTTAATTCTTTTTTAACAATTATTTCTGCTTGTTTATTGGATATATCGGCATCTGAAAGTATTTGCGATTGTAAGGAGGGTATATCTGTAGCCGATTTTTGTTCATCGCTCATTTCTTCTATAGTAGAAGAAATAGTCATTCCTTCTGTTTTTGGTATGTTCATCTCAAATACAACTTTTTTCTTTTCCATTAATTGTTTGATCTGATCTTCCTTTTGGTATAATAAGTTAGCGAGTTCCTGATTATCACATTTTAATTTTGCATTTTCTGTCGTTAATTCATCAAGAGGGTATGAAGATTGTGCAAGTTTTGATGATAACTCCGTAATTTTTTGTTCTAATGAACATTTTAGGGTATTATGTTGTGCTTGTAAATTCTGTAATTTATTTTGGTATTCGGTTAGTTGTGCATTTTTGTTATTTAAAGCAGCATTTAACTTATTGATTTCCGCTACATATTGCTCTGTATAATCTGGCATAGAAGGATTCTCTGTTTTGGATGTTTCAGCAAGCTTGATATTTTGAGAAGTTAATTCTTCCAAGTTGATATGAAGGTTTGCTATTGTTGTTTTATAGCCTTGGTTTTCATATTCTAGTCTGGATAGATGCTCATTCAACTTTTCAAGTTTCTCACTAAGCAATTTCTTTTCTTTAATAGCCTCTTCAATTTGAGTATTAAATTCAGTTTCAATTTCATCAATTTCAACTTTTCTTTGTGCTAGAAGACTATTATGTTCATTAGTTATTTTTTTCAGGTTATTTTCAAGGCTCTCAATTTTTGTATGATAAGACATATTTTCAGTTTCCAAAATTTCAGTTTTTGCCGCTTTGCTCTCAATGGCTTTGCAATGAACTTGTAAGTCTGAATATGATTTTTGTATGTTCTGTAGCTCTTCATTGAGATATTGAACTTTATACTGTAGCTCTTTGTTATCGTTTTCTATTTCATGGACTTGTTTCTCAAGAACCCTATCATGATCCATCAACACAGCTAAACGGGTTATTAGCTCATCCTCCTGAGTTGTATATTCAGAATATGATTTTCGCTTTTCTTGTAATTGTGTATCAAGCTGATCAGCTTTTCTTTCTAGTGATTGACGTCTATTTTCCATTTCAGAAATACTTTCTTCAAGTCTACAAATACGATTTTTGTACTTTTCCATTTCAATCTGTAAGTTTTCAATATACATGTCTCGTTCTTGAATTTTAGCTTCGTGTCCAAATTGCATCTGATTGAAACTTTGTTCCCCATTTTGTAATTGATTCATCAAATCAGAAATTTGCGATTGTTTTTGGTTTATATCTGCTTCTAAACAAGAAATCTTTGTCAAAAGATTGGTATTATTCTTTTGTTCCAATTCGTATTCAACCAATTTATTATTTAAGCTTTCTAAATTAGATTTAACATTAGCATTTTCTTCATGAGCTATATACAAGTCTTTATTTAAGAAGTCTATTCTTTCATTTAACTTTATTATTTCATTTTGAGCTTCTTCATATTTATATTGTAAGGATGTAATTTCACTTTGAATCTCCTGATTTTTCTTTTCAAGTAGATTTTTCTCTGCTTGACGGCTATTAAGTTCCTCATTAGCATATTTAATTTTTTCCTGTAATGCAGGTATGGTTTCAACTTGTATCATTGCTTGTTCATATTGTTCAATTTTTATTTCATACTGCTTCTGTAATTCACTAAATTGATGTTCTAACTCAGTGTACATTGAAGATTTTTTCTTAATACTCAGAGCAAACTTTTTCAATTTCTCCATCAATTCTTTGTTTTTACTTTCTAATGCTATAAACTGATCACTTTGAGAACTTTGGTCTAGATTTATGGAATTAAGTTTTTGTTTGACTTGTTCATATTGCTTTGAAGTTTCTTCTATGGTGAGGTCTTTTTGTTGTATTGCGGTTCTTAATTTTTCATTTTCAATTGATTCTTTTCTTAATTGTAATTTAATTTCGTGTATTTCTTCATCACGTTCTTTAGATTGTGTCATAATTTCTAAATATTCTGCTTTTTGTTTTTGTTGTTGCAATTGTAACTCTTCTAGTAATTTTTGTTTTTCATTTAAGGTCTGTTTTAAGTTTGTCAGGTCAGTTTCCAGTATATTGTTCTTATTTTCTAATTTAGATTTTAAGGATGATAACTGGGCTTTTTCCTCTTCAAACATTCTAAGTTTTTCTTCGCAATCAGCAAGTGCATTTTGATAAAGAGCTATTTGTTTATTTAAAGATTTTATCAATTCACTGTTTTGATCTTTAGCTTTTTCGTCTTCTAAGCTTTCTATTCTAGATTTTAATTTCTGAGATAAGTCATTTAATTTGGTGATTTGATTTATATATTCATTGATTTCTTTGTCTTTTTGCTGCAACGAATTACCATAATTAAATACCTGCTTTTCATATTCTCTTAACATTTGTTCTAGATTTTGAATATTTGCATCGCGGCTTGTAATGGCAGCGCTATATTCTCTTTGAATTTTTTGTATTTCTTGATGCAAGGACTCAATTGTATCTTTAAGTTGCAATTGTTGTTGTTCAGATGCATCATTTGTCACAGTATCCAGTTCTAACTTAAGGTTTTTGTTTTCTTCGGTCAATTGCTTTATTTTGTTTTCATAATCCATATTACTTTTCAATAAATCTGAATGCTTCTGGTGTTGTTCCTCAAGGGAGAGAATTTTCATTTGACAATCTGCTATTTCATCTTCTCTTTCTTTAATTACGTTCTTCAATTTTAATATTTCTTTAGTTAACTGTTTCACAGATTTTGTACCTTTTGCTCCTTTGTCACTAGATGCCTTGTCATCGTGATGAATTTCAGCCAGAGGGCTATCAACGGAATCTTCAGTTGTCAAAGGTTTTGTAGTTTCGGCTGTTTCTTTAATTATTTCAATTCTTTCGCGCTTTAATTCTTCAATTTGGGAATTCAATTCCTCATTTAGCGTTTGAATTTCAGATTTTTCATTGTTTAAAATTGAAATGGTTTGTTTTAATTCTTGACATTCAAATTCGAAGTCCTCTATTTGTTTGTGTAATGAGTTATTTTCTGTACAAATTGTATTCATTTTTTCCATGACTTCCTGTCTTTCTTGAGTAAATAATTCAATTTTATTTTTTAATTCGGCACTTTCTTGAAGAACACTATCAATAGTTATGTTTTGTCTAGAACTCAAGTCATCTTGGCTTTCAGAATTATTATCATCCAATTTGTCTCTATCGATTCCCTTATTATATTCTTCTATTTCTAACTTCTCTTGAGTTGTAAGAGAGTCAACTATTTCTATCGATTCTGCCGAACTTACTTTTTCAGCACTAAGCTTTTCTAGTTTATCAGTTAATTCCATGTTCTCCTGTATGTAATTTTCTAATTTTTGCAATAATTCTTCTTTTTCACTTTGAAGCAATTTGATATTTCCTTCTAGCTGTTCTTTATCCAGTTTGATATTTTCTATTACCAATTCTAGCTCTTTTTTATTGGCAGTAAGTTCATCGATTTGTTCTTCTAATTGTACTGATTTAATTTCTGAACAAACTTGCTCATTTTGAAGTTGTGATATATCTGCTAATTTATCTTCCATTTCTGCGTTCTTTTGTTGCAATAGATGCAATTCTGAAAAGTAAAAATAAGTTTGAATTGTGAACAAAAAAAATGTATACAAATTGAATTTGCAAGAATGAAGATACAATCACAAGATGAACATTAAAAAATCTTAATTATTAGAACATCTTAAAATGTTTCCAGATTTTTATACTATATTCACCAAAAAACCATTGCAAGGGTTTAAAGCTTAAAACTAAATGGACACCTCATCTTATAAAAATAATTATAAATACAATTCAATATCTGCAAGCCAGTACCTTGAACCAAGTCGAATTTTTGTGTTTCTAGCAAACTTATGGATTTCAATCTAGTTTCTGCTAAGTTCTCCATTTCAACCATTTTCTTATACACCTCAGTATCTGTTACTGTAAAGAAGAAATTACACAATTTATAATACAATATACACCATTTCCAAAAACATAAACAATCACATTATAATTAATATGGATTACTTCAAATATTACTTACATCTTCCACTGTCATAATCTACAAGATGTAATTGTAGATTACCTTTCTCTTCTTCTAGCTCTGCCACTTTTTGCGATAATTGATGTATTTCTTCATTGAGACGCAGTATTTCAGCATTTGTGTCAGATACCTTACTAAAGTTCTCAATAGTTTTCTGCATTTGTTTTAATTTTAATTTCGAGTTTGATTTCACCTTAATCATATTTTTGTTTGCAGCATCAATTTCTTCATTTAATGATGCAATTTGCTCTTGAGCTAATTTTAATTTTTCTTCCAGGTCTTTAACATCTTGTTGCCCACTAGAAGTTTCAGATGTTGGGTAAGTCTCATCTTCTTTAATTTTCTCCGTACTTATTTCTACATCTACTTTTTCAACAGTTTTTGAAATAATTTGTGATTTAAGTTCATTTATAATATCATCCTTCTGTTTGTTATCAGCTTGTAAATTTATAATAACAGCTTCCTTTTGTGATATAGCATATTCCTTTTCTAAAATATCTTTATTAAGAGCTTGTAAAATGATTTCTGTCTTTCCAGCATCTGCTTTTCCTGTCTTCTTCTCGGGTTCTTGATTAAGGGATTCTGCCGAAAGCTTGCTCCAAGGGGATTTCAATTTAGCAGATGTATTTCTACCACCTTTGCGTGTTGGCAGGGGGCTGCCCTTCTTGCTAGGTGAGCTTGCTGTGGTACTTGGTTTGGGGTCAAGATTTACTGAAGTGAGCTGATTTTCAAGTTCCTTATTAGTTTGTCGTATTTGATAATTAATTTGCTCTAATAGCTCAATTTTTTTAGTTAATTCTTCCATATCTGCAATTTCCTTGGAACCTTTCTCTTCTACCTGCTGTGGCTCAGTTTCAAGTATGGATTCTTGTGTTTTTGCTAGTTTGGATATCTGTTCTTGTAGTTCTTTAATTTCTTGATTTTTTAATTCAAGTTCTTCAATAAGCTTTGAATGAGCTATACTTATTTCAAATCGAGAATTTTCAAGTATAGTATTTGCCTCACTGAGACTTTTAATTTTTTCATTTTTCTCTTCAATTTCTGATAGTAGCTTAAGTTTTTCTTCTTTCCATTCAGACTCCATAGTTACAAAATTTTGTTGCATTTTAGACATTTGCTCTTTGGTGTCTTCTAGTAAATGTAAAGTATCCTTTTCTAATACATAAAAATAAAAAAGTTAGATTAATAATGGTAATCTATACTTATAATAAATCTGTAGAGAGGCCAATTCTGTACATGAAATATATTAAAAAAAAAACTATGAAGGGGTGATAAGGGATCGCTACTGATGCCAAAAATGCAATCAGTAAAATTTTTGTCTGTCTGTCTGTCTGTCTGTCTGTCTGTCTGTCTGTATATTCGTTATAGAAACAAAAACTACACGACGGATTTTAACGAAATTTGGCACAATTATTCTTCATACTCCTGGGCAGGTTATAGTATACTTTTTATTACGCTACGATCAATATGAGCAGAGCAGTGAAGGGAAATATTGGGAAAACGGGAGAAGTTACTCCATTTTTTAAGCTTCCGTCGCGTGTGCAGCCTTAATGGTTAAAGCTACATAGAAATCATGTACGACACAAATGTTCTTAAATTATTATTATTATATAAAAATAAATTCCTAGACAGCATATGTCTATCTTTTAAAATTGACTCACAATAACACGTGAAACTTCAATAGCTTAGCAATTCGGAGCTTTCTGATTATATTTGTCTACTCTTACGTTTACAACACTCTCACTCATCCCTAATTAAAAAAAGTTAACATTATTACCTATTCAATAAAAAAAGAATCATGTAAATCGGTGTAGAAACACCAAAGTTATACATGAAATACGCTATAAGTCATCGCGCGTGAATACAGAATCATGCCATAAGGATTATTTTTGTGTATCAGTTGCCGCGTTCGACGCGCTTTGCGGCGGGCAGTGCCGGCGTTAGGGGCGGGCTGGAGGGGGCAATGGCCCAGGGCGACAAATTCTGGGGGGCGCCAAGATCTGAAGTTGGTTAACCTAACACTTGATATTGCTTCCCTCAAGTGGGCGCCACAATATTTTCGCCCGGGGTGTCAGTGGCCCTTACGCCAGCACTGGCGGCGGGAGCTATAAAAAGGCGGCGCGGCGGGTCCGCACCCGTTTCGCGTTGTCACGGCATCACGTGTGAACGGCTGAACCGATTTCGATAATTCTTTTTTTATTATATCCCTTGAAGTATGAGGATGGTTCTTATGTAGAGAAAACGTAAATATGTACCACGGGCGAAGCCGGGGCGGACCGCTAGTTAAAAATATAACAACTTCACTAAGTACTATCCATTTTTGTGGAAATAGAATATTTAAGAAATAAGTTTTTTTTTTTACCTTTTTTAGTTAAACTGTCAGATATAAGAGTTGTGGCTTTATTTTTTGCTTCTATTATTTGGTCTTTTTCATTAATTTTTTCTTGTAAGTCCAAAATGGTGGTCTCCATTGCCCTTAACTTTACTTGCATGACACTTAATGCATTTTCTTTATCTTTCACAATAGTCATTAAATTAGACACCTCACTGGGATCAGAACTCTGGAAAAAAACGAAACTATAATTTGACCTGTTTACTACAAAAATTAATCATTACTACAAATATGAGCTTTAAGAGGTTTAAGTTAATTACCTTGCTTAATTCTGTACTTTCCAGTGCCAGTTCCTTCTTTTTAACAACAATTGGATTCCTTGGTCTTTTACTTATTTCCTTATATTGTTTTATTCTTTCCATTAATATCTCCTTCTGCTTCAATGTGTTTGCTAAACTTTCACTAATACCTGGAACTGAGTATTGATGTTGACATGAATATCAGTTTCAATTTTTTCACTAAATAAAACACTACATTATGTATAGGCTGTAGTAGTAGCTACCTCAAGCTGTTGTCTCTATTTATATCTTTAAATCTATGTTATGGATTGCAGGTTGCAGGTTGTTAAAAAGATAGTGTATATAGCATTAATAATTACACCCGTGCAATGTGGGGCTAGTTGGTGCTAGTGATATTTATACAATCAATACTTAAATTGTTTTTTTTGTTAACATAACAAGTGCATGCTGAATATAAAATGAAATAGCATAATGCTTTAACACACAAATATTGCAATATGGATATGGATTGAGAATGTTTATATATTTAACTAGCGGTCCGCCCCGGCTTCGCCCGTGGTACATATTTACGTTTTCTCTACATAAGAACCATCCTCGTACTTCAAGGAATATAATAAAAAAATAATTATCGAAATCGGTTCAGCCGTTCACGCGTGATGCCATGACAACGCGAAACGGGTTTCATTTTTATATATATAATAGGTATGAGCAGCATATACATAACATCTTCCAGTTTCAAGGAAAAATAGCCAAGAAGTTTATAAGGTCACTTTATCACTCAATGTAAGCAACTTAATTCATTAAGCATAACTTAGTTGATATTATAAGACTAATATTGAGTGTTTTAATAGAAAAGTTTCAAGTGTTAATTCCCAAATTGAACAAGGATTAAATTTAAGTTATTGGATTATGATGCAAAGCATATTTACAGATCAATGTTAGAACAGTATATTATACATAACCAATATATCTGAGGTCATATTACAATGACCTTAAGCTGTATCCTCATTTTATTATTTATATGACCCAGTTTTTTATCAGAACAACAGAAAAAAACAATTTAAGCATATTCTGAAACTTTAATGGATTATCCTGAACATTATAAAAAATTAATATTACTTACTGTTCAGTGCATCTTGGACTGATAAAGTTGTGGATGTGTCAGTAGCTACTGAATAACCTGTTTTCTCACTCACGGCGGTTGCCATCTCTGATTGTGTATCTGTAGTATCATCCTCTGAAAATAATTGTAATAAAAATAATTAAAAACAATTGATATACTTGTATTACAAGTCTTATTTAAACAGAAACTTACCGAATGGCCGACCCAATAATTCTGCTGTAGCTTTACGATGCTCTTTAATCTTTTTAGATACAAGTGCAGCATTTTCCAAGCACTTCTGAGCTCTTTCAAATTTAATTTGCCTCTCTGCTGTTGTTGAAAGCTATAAAAAGCGATAAAACGGATTTATGTAATAAGTATCTTACATTTCACATACTAAACTCAAGAGGTATGCAATGCAATCCATGGTATTAAACGGCATAAATTGGAGACATATGTCATTTATAATTGTTAATTTTTCACTGTGTCGTACTTTACTCAATAATTGTATTATGATATTAGCAATGTTTTACCTTAGTGGTTGCTGTGCTACTTCTACCCGTCACACTAGCAACATCACCTTTAGATACTGCTAAATTAGAATCGACTTCGACTTGATCCTTTTCAAGAGTACTATTGATGTTTTTATTTTCGGACATCGTTGTTTATGTGATGACAACATGAATACAACAACGAAGAGATACACTGAGCACAATCACAACTGATCAGGAATACGGCTGTTAAATTAAAGACAATGTAGAGAATGTTAAAAATACTAAATCAAAATATTTAGCCACCACTTAGCACTCAATCACTTGCCATTTTTTGATCCACGTCAGCACAGATATAGAACAGCTGTTAAATGCAGATAAACAAAAATGTTAAAAACAAAGAAATTGTATAAAATAATGTAAAATAATTGATTACATTATTCGCACATCATTCGTATCCAAATCCAAGGATATTTTTAGCTACAATTTTGTACTTTTTCATACAAAGTAGGTTTACATAATAGAGATTTTGTTGAACTAAATTTAAAATTAGGCATGAGTTATCTATATAATATACTTAAAAAAATATCACAAATAATCACAATACTGTCATAGTTTTAATTATGATCATAAAGATTATTTCTGAAAACGAATTTTTTATTATATTATATGACACGTAAAATATATCTTATTGAGTTGTTCACACATTGTTCATCTACTTCTTCGTTTGGTAATTATCTATGTAATCTGTGTGGGAATAATCAAATTTTTGACATTTGACAAGCTGTCAGGATTTTTTAAAGCTAAAAATTTGGGGCTTGCAAGTTGGGTTATTTGCAAATTATTATTGTTACATGACACTTTTTACACATAAATAAATGGCCACTTCCCGTATTCAGGTAATAATAAATAGTGTTTTCATTAGATAAACAAAAATATTGCATCATCTATCAATATTGTTGACATTGTGAACGTGTGACCTTATCATTGCAACAATATATTTTCTTTTACTACGCAACTTTTACAGGCGACAGCGCGTCAGTTGTCCAAGACATATAAAAGAAGGAGTAGATTTGATATAGGCATTGCGTCTGAGCTACCTGCTGCTTACAAGAAATTTTGGCATGAATGGAAAGTGCTTAAACCTGCAGCTGTGCACTTTATTCCTCAAGATAGCAAGTGGAAGAGAGACGAATTGACTGGTGAAACGTTACCTGTACAAAATGTACCTATCCCCTTGAAATATCCTCCAGAAATACACGAAGGGATATGGGGAGGAGAGGCTATAATCAAAGGTAAATCTTTGCAGTACCGTAAGTCCTTCACTCAAAACTTTAAATATTCTAATCAGAATGAACACTCAATTATTACTATTATTTCTACAATGGCAGCTTACCCTATATTTAGTGTTTCATTTTATTAAATAACTTAAATACTTTATACAAATGAGGTACAGGTATTTGATAATTGAAGCAATGATTGATTGCATTCTCTTTCAGGTTTCCAGAAGCGTGATTTAAAGAAACGCAGAGTACCCCATTACTGGGTGCCCGTTCTTAAAAGAACTGTAGTCAAATCAGAAGTGTTGAATACCCATCTTTCAGTGACCGTCACTGATCGGACAATTAAGCTTATCAATGACCATTATGGCTTTGACCACTACTTGCTCAAAACGCCAGCTTGCGACCTTGTTTCAATGTTAGCCCTGAAACTGAAAAAACAAATCCTAATTGAATTGATGAATGGATGTCCAAGACATGCACATGTTCCAGCGAAGCAAAAGGAAATTTATGAGGAATATAAAACATATTTATCCTCTGTAAGAA
>CAJQZM010038151.1:0-23534 GCA_907164665.1 Colias nastes | reverse complement strand
TTCTCCAGCTACTGCGTACATTGACACCTAAAGCGATAGAAAAAAAAATTAAATTCACTGTATTCAGATTTCTGTAAGATATCTATTAAGAAGAAATATTGAGATCTATTTCTAGTAAAAGCTATAAAATGTCCATCCTTTTTTGTTTCTATCAATTATTTACAACTTTCAAGGTTTCAAATGTACAAATTAGGTACTAAATGTCCATATTCTATCTGTTTATATTCAACTAGCGGTCCGCCCCGGCTTCGCCCGTGGTACATATTTCGCAATAAAAGGTAGCCTATGTTCTTTCTCGGGGTCTAAAGATTATCTGTGCCAAATTTCATCAAAATCGGTCCAGTAGTTTATGCGTGAAAAGTGAAAACCATAAATACATACATACAAACCTTTCCTCTTTATAATATTAGCACAGACTAATAATAATATACTACGTATACGATATTAGTAGGTATAGATTACCGTAATAAAATTGGCTATGCCAGATGCGACGCCGACGCCAACAAAAATGAGAGCATATTTTCGCACTTCTGATCTTACGTAATCCTCATCTGGATTGGCCAGAACCTGAAACAAATAATTGGTATATTTAAGATATGTTTTTAATGATTGAACATTAAACAAAAAAGTAGGTAGTAGTAGCAGGTAGGTATTAGTAAGTATTGACTCTATATAGTGATTTATGAATGTGTGTATGTATAATTATTAATTATTCCTTACACATACAAGCAAAAAGCATCCACTAACATATACCATACCAACCAAAACTTCTTGGGTGGACGTTGCAATTCAAAAACTGACTCAATAATTTTTGTTATTAATTTATTTTCATTTTTTTAATTAATCTAATTTCTAAACCCACGTGTCTAATTATTGTATTAAGTACTTACACCAATAAAGTCACCCAGTATAACACCCAGTAGGGGCATAGCAAATCCGCTCAGTACAGAAGCAGCACTTGCAGCTGTTATCGACCTCCATTCAGGCTTATTGAGTTTTACAACATCCCAGAAAGTAACGTTCGGTTCGACTGTTTCTACAACTGGTTCCTGGAAATAAAGGGTTTGTCGTATTAATTATTTTAGGGGTTTTAAAACTTAGTACTTTTTATGAAAAAAACATACACGTAAAGTTACGAGATATTGCACTTAGTTAAAGTATCAATTAATGGTGCATTATCTATTAAATTTTACTGGAATCGATCAAACATTTATATTTAAGTAGGTAATGTTTTAAAATTTTTCACTCCACGATGGTAATCAATAAAAAGTGAAAGTAAATTCCATAAAAATCTTCCTTACTTGCATTTTATTATCCATTTCGTTGTCTTCATCTGCTTCGCTGACCACTGATGCAGTTCGCTTTAAAACGTTTCCTTCCTGGTCTGAAAGTTACAAAAAGGTACCTCTATAAGTCCTAGTATAAGTAAGTAAAATAGAGAACGTATACCTATAAGTTTAAGAGTAATATCATCCTTGTGTAGTAGATTATTAATACGAGTACATGTTGTTCTATCTGTAACTTAATCTTCAATACTAATAAAACCTTTCTTTGCGTTAAATTCTTCTTACACTGCACTGTTACAAAGAATATTTGGATAAAAAGACTGATTAATATGTAAAAACATTTTGTGCCAATTTACTGACTGATGCAACTGAATAAACAAGTACCTGTTTCATTCAAGTCTGGAGAGTTCTGTAACATGACCATGTCGTAATAATGGCCCTTTTGCGCCATCAGCTCCTCATGGTTACCGCACTCTATGACAGTGCCGCTTTTAAAAACGTATATCTTATCTACATTTCTGATTGTTGTCAGTCTATGCGCCACTACTATTGTTGTTCGCCCTTCAGAAGCCTGGAAACGAATACACACTATATTATTTATTTGAAAATTTTAACGGTTTATTTGCGCCCGACAGTGACGCGCCGCGCTCGCCGACATATGTGTCATAGCCCTAAACTCTAGGTTCTAATGAATGAGCTATTGACAACACGCACCTTATCGAGGGCTCGTTGCACTTTGGCCTCAGAGGAGGTGTCGAGTGCGCTGGTCGCTTCGTCCAGCAGCAGAATGTGCGGGTTGCGCACGAGCGCGCGCGCGATCGCGATGCGCTGCTTCTGCCCGCCGGACAGCGACGCGCCGCGCTCGCCGACTAGTGTGTTGTAACCCTAAAATATAAAAAGCTTGAAAATATCTCGAAAAAAATAATCCATATGCGTTAATTAAGGTTCTCTCTGTTATAGATTAACCCCGTTTTATCCAGTAAATGAAACCAAAACTTACAGAGGGTAGTTTCATAATAAAGATGTGTGCGTTTGCTTGTTTTGCTGCATGCTCGATTTCCTGGTCGGTAGCGTCTTCTCGTCCAAAGCGGATGTTTTCTTTGACAGTCGTGTTAAACAGCACAGGCTCCTGGCCCACCAGACCAATTTGTTGACGCAACCAGCGCACGGAAAGGTTGCGGACATCGTTTCCATCAACGCGTACCTAAACCAAAAAAATATATATTATTTAACAACTTGTTAACTAAGTACCTAAGTACCATTTGTTCCAATAAATTATTTAGTTTAATATTTCGTTTCAAACACGTAACTAATGTTAATACATTTTAATTTGTTATCTCTTGCCGCGAATTTCACTTAAAAATTTGTTGTATTGATAATTTATAACAGGTTTTGCTCTTCTACATTATAATTTGCAAATTAAATACCTAACATTAAAGTATTTATTTATTTAACTAGTTAGTCTTTAACTCTTTAAGCATGAAATTAACGAAATGCGACTCATGTTCAATATCCAAATTATACAAAATCATGTTACGTTATAATTTACGACTGATTGCAATTTAGGTTAAAATATACGTTATCATATTATTTTGTCAATATTCAAATCAGTTAGATAGCAATACTGAATCAGCATATTATTGAACCTAATGAACGCGTATGAATATTTTTGCGATCACAAAAAAATCATTTATTATCCTTCTAGCTGAAAATAAAAATACCGAAAAGACCCGCAAGATAAATGTACGAAACTATCTGTATTTCAAACATTACTGTACATGTACAAATAAAATTTTGAATAATAATTATTAATACTTAATATACTCACACTTCCATCAACGGTATCATAATATCTTGATATCAGTTGGATGATTGTAGACTTGCCACAGCCTGAGTGACCGACCAGTGCCACTGACTGACCACGTTTTACTTTTAATGAAACTCCTTTTAACACCTGAAATATTGATAAAAATAATTATTAGTAGGTTTAAGTACTTTTTAAGTCTACGGAACAGATGAAATTGGAGCATAGCAAAGCATAATATACCAAAACAAACGTTATGGTCTATGGATTAAGTACATATTTAACAAGTAGGTACCTACCTACTTAGGTTATGCTATTTTTATATTTTGTTATAACGGGCTAGCCTTTATAGATGACGCAACCATCTTAAATAAGGGTGACTCATGAAGTAGTAATAATATTTTAGGGATGTATGAAATTAAGGGGACTTTTATATATTTTTTATGTGTATTCTTTTATTATCGCTACTAACTGTGCCGCTCGGTTACACCCGCTGACGAAACTATTTCTATAGCCAAGTAAATTCAAAATCTGTTCAGTGCTCTACGCTTGAAAGAGGACCGAACATACATAGATACTTATATCCATCCATCCTCACAAACTTTCACGTTTATAAATTAGTAAGATAAGATATAAGCGACGTTATTATCACACTATCTATATATATAAAACTCAAAGGTGACTGATATAGTGATCTATCAACGCACAGCCCAAACCACTGGACGTATCGGGCTGAAATTTGGCTTGCAGGTAGATGTTAGGACGTAGGCATCCGCTAAGAAAGGATTTCCCGAAATTCTTGCGGGAACGGGGAAAAACGGGGATGCACGTACAAAGTCGTGGGCGGAAGCTAGTTGTTTAATAAAGGTTATATAATAAACTAGCAGCTCCGCGCGGTTTCTCCCCCGTGGCTCCACTCCTGTTGGTCGTAGCGTGATGATATATGTATAGCCTATAACCTTCCTCGATAAATTGGCTATCTAACACCGAAATAATTTTTCAAATCGGACCAGTAGTTCCCGAGATTAATGAATAAAACTCATGATGATGATGAAATTCGTGAAATTAAATTAATTTGGTGTGAAACAGCCACACCGAACAAAAAGTCTTTGTATGAAAAGCTACCCACGCGACTTGTGGTAGGTTTCAGTTAGGTAATCAATTTATTCATAGTACTCATAGTACTGTATTCTTGGAAATTTGCTAGTAACTCATTGAAATTTTCGATCACTTTCATAATAATCTACTTAAGAATGTAATCAATAGTAGATAAACTAGATATAATGATTATTATTTATAAATTAAAAATGTATAATAATCAATTAGTGTTTTCTGATAAAATAATTGGAGTAGAAATTATTTTCCAAAGTGTCGAATAATTAGTCGTATCAAGTAGATTGTAGACGGAGTAGACGTATGCTACTAGTTACTACTATGCTAACAAGATCGTAATTAATAAATAATTATTCATACCGATATGAACTTAATATTTCATATTATGTAGAAAAAGTCTTCTAATTTCCATGATTGTTTTTTATCGAAATTGTATTAATGATCAATCAATCTAACACCACAATACCAATGATAATAATCAATTAATTGATTCAATTTGACACTTGATAATAATTTTTATCATATTCTAGTAGACTTCTTTTGCTTATATGGTGCATAATATAATACAGCAAAAAGCTGTATGTACGTATTATCCTTACTGGACCTTACACATAATTTTTTGGAACGAAGTTCCTAATCGCGCGTTGCGAAAGAGGCCTAGAGTCAAGAGTCAAGACGGAAAAAATTAAGACGAAAAGTTGTAACGACACTTTTCGCTATAGTTGTAAGCCGTGCTATGCGCATGTTTCTCTGTCTGTCTCTGTCTTTCTCTCTCTCATTGAACTTCGTTCCATTCGGGTGTCCTTTGGCACCTTTCAAATTTTTATATTTTAGTTAGTTTCTTTTTAATTGAATTATTTTAAGTACGAAATCAGTGACTTACCGGTACATCAGGTCTTGAAGGATAGTGGAATACGACATCTTTAAGCTCAATATCGCCTTCGATAGTCTGTGGTACTGTGCCACGGTTTAACAGTGGGTTGATGTATGGAACATTGTCAATTAGATTGAAGATCTGAGCACCAGCCCCTCGGGCTACACCAAATACTTCCATCAGAGTTGAGGAAATTCCGAAGTTAGCTGAACCCATCATTACACCGAAGAATACCTGGAAATTTATATGATTTTTTTGAATTTTAATGCAATTTGGATGCGCTAGAAATATAATAAAAAATAACTATCGAGATTTTGATAAGCAAGTACATATATATTTTAAGTTACTTTGTATTTTTTATTGAATATAATTTTAAAATGATTTTAATTAATTAATTTATTTTATTTTCTTATTCCTTTATGCGCTCCAAAAGTTAGAAATTTTTCATAATATCTTCAATTTTCATTGGAAAAAAAATTATTTATAATAATTACAGATAAATAAATTGAAAATCAAAAGATACAAAGGTTACTTTTTGCACTTACAGCAACCATCGTGTCTACGTCGTAGTTTTCTGGCTCATTGACCATGAAGGAATATCCGAACCAGAAAGACATCGCATACGAACTAAATATACAGAAGAACAATGTTCCCATCGCCGTTCCATTGAAAAATCCTATTGGAGAAAAAATATTTTAAAATTGTAAAGATAAATATTTGGAAAATATTGATACAGAAAATTATACCTAAATATTGTGTAAAGCTGTGATATACTTTTATGCAATAGAAATCGTTGCGTAACTAATTTAACAATATATTTGATGTTATAAAAAAATGTTTTTATACAAATAAAATCAATCTTTTTTTGACAAGTCTAAAATTAATTTTAATCATGTCCTCGTTTGCATGTACCTACTCAACATTAATATATCCATAAAGATATAGTCCATTGAAAAGTTACATTTGGGGTTGTATTTTTTAGAGGACGCAATTTTATTTTTTTGATGTGTAGGGGGGGTCAGTGTGAAGCTATCACCAAGTTTGTGGGGTCGCCACCCTTGTCCCAAAAGTTGTTCCTCGAAAAACAATCTACAAAAATGGTCTGATATCATTTCTTCGTAAGATGATAAAAAAAAGTTTTATTGAAAAATATAAATAGCTCTAATTTCTGAACATTTTCGCTTATAACTTTTTTATTTATAGTTCTACGACAAAAAGTTACTGCGACAAAGTTGTAGAGAATTTAATTTGCAACAAATAATGTTAACAATATTTTTTTATCAGATAAATAGTTTAAGAGATATATCGTAAAAACCATTTCAACCGCTATTTTCAAGATGGCGGCCGTGGGACAAGTGTGGCGACCCCACAAACTTGGTTTTAGCTTCACACTGACCCCCCCTACATATCAAAAAAACAAAATTGCGTCCTCTAAAAAACGCAAGGTTAGGCCTAAAAAATGTAACATTTCAATGGACTAATAGTAAAAAGATCATTTCCAGTACAAGTAGGCACTTATTATTGTGACATTTATGACACTCCTTGACTCATGAAAATATTATTAAGTATATTATCTTTTCATGCAATTAGATATGTAAGGATATGTACCTACTATTACTCCTGATAACAATATAGGTAATATGAAATATTTTGTAAGATAATCATTCATTAACGAAACTTTATAGCAGGACGTGTTACATACCTAGGTTAGTATTAAAATTTAAAAATATCAAATAATCGTGATGATGTGTTGTTTTTTCAAAAGATAAACTTAATTTAATATATTTGTAATATAGTAAAAAATAAAATTCATAGATAATAAATAATACCTAATATTATCTCGTTGCGTGTTGGTTGCGTGACAATTAAAAATTGATAAAACTTTTATTATAATTTTCTTATCATTCAATCAATAATTAAACATATAACTTCCTCTTAAATAATTTTAAATTTACCTTTTTTGATGTTAATTTTCCTGACCTCAATTAGATTTTTATCATATCGCTCGATTTCTTTGGGCTGTCCGCTGAACGCATACACAGTTCGTACGGCGGATATAACCTCTTCAGCAATGGCGCCAGCTTTGCCAGCCGCCACTGCCTCTTTCTTAGATAGCTTCGACGCTACCTGAAGTACACTTTACATAAGTAACTTTCTAGATAATGATAAATAAGGAGTTGTAGCTAATTGTAAATGATAACAAATGAATACTTATTATTAAGACATTGCTTAAAGTGTATTATAATATGAGAAATTTCAAAATTGGAAATCAAAGACAGGATAGTATGATGATTTTCCTCTGGAAAAAGGCTAATCAGTTCACAGAAGGAGTAATATAAATTCATGTGTTATATGATTAAAATACATTCTTAAGTCGTTATAGATAAAAGACATATAGACAACTACAAGGACTTACTATTCCAGCAGCCCCCACTAAGGTCAAGGTAACGGGGAACGAAACTAAACATAAAAGAGCGAGTTTCCACCCCTTCACTAAAGCCATTATTATCGAACTAACGAAAGCTGCTTGATAATAAATGAATGTTCCTAATTTCTCTCCAATTCCGTCTTCCAACTTCACGACATCACTAAAACGAAAAGGAATTTTAAATACATACTTACACGATGATTCCATCAAATATTAATTGATTTGAAATTTGAAGTAGAAACATAGATTTTTATAATTAAAAATCTATGTCTCTACTCAGACATTATTTTTTCTATGTCTTCATGCTCTCGTAAATGTATTTCGAAGGTTCTTCTTTGTTTTTAGGGTTCCGTAGTCCGACAAGGAACCCTTATAAGATCGTTCAGTCCGTCCGTCCTAGTCTGTCACAGCTCAATATCTCCTACGTTTATGGATCGATTTGCATGAAACTTGGTTCAAGGATACTTTGGATATGGATCTCAATTTTAAAAATACAAAAAATGAAAATTACCCTTTTTTACCTCCCCATACAGGTATAGGGGGGCTGAATAATTTTTTTTTGAGCGCACCCCCTTGTGTGGGGGGGTACCTATCGTTGAAAAGGTCTATGTAAATGAGGCAGAGTTTCCATCCGGCGACAGACAGAATCAAAAGGCCGCGGCAATACAAAACATGACTACGGAACCCTACTTTATGCGTGGTCCGACACGCACTTAGCCGGTTTATTACTTACTCTGTCATTTTAGATGCAAAGTCACCTGTTTGATGTGTATCGAAGTATTCAAAGTCTTGGTTTAGGGCTGCTTTTAAATATTCTTGGCGTATTTTATATACCTGAAAATGTATACTGAGTTATTTGACAAATAATATAAATGTAAAGTTCATATTAATTATCTTATTTACTCAGTGGAATCTTCTTTCATGCAGTTGATACTTACTTTGCTAACTACGCAAGGAAAATTAAAGTCAATTGGGGCACAATTGAGATAGATGGCAAATTTATTAACGTATGAAAACATTTGTTTATGAGGTATAAGTATTTAGTATTCTCAAAGATCGTTTTCTACCATTTTTATGAATATTTAATATATTTTTATTTGAATTTAACGTCACGTTAAATTAGCTTTAGCTTAAAAATGGGTCTATATCAAATTTATCAAAAACAGAATACATACTCAGTTACTACTTACTAACTACTGCATCCTAAAGAATCTAGTAATTATATTAAGATGCTTTTATTGTGATATTTTAAACAAAATATTACCTGATTGAATGCCGAATAATTCATCATTACGGTGGCACCATATGACAGAATTACTAACACAACCCCAACCACGCTGTTCCATATAGCAAAGTTCCGAACAGCCGCTAAAAACGTGTCTCCATCTGGTTGGCCTATGATGACTGATATACCGAAGTTAACCATGCTTTGGAGCAAGGATGAAAAGAGCAATGTATTTACGGGTGTCATGGCACCCGATATAATTGAAAATAGGATTCCAAAAAATATGTAAATCTTATCCGTGGTCGATGCGAAGCGAAACTGTGAAAAAGGAAGTATATTATGATTATATTGTATTATAGAGTTAATATTAATTAAATTAACTGATTTTCTTTCAATTTTTAGAATTGTTATAAAGATATCATTAGTACTGCAAAGATTACCTACATTATGAAAAAAAAAACGATAATCTATACTTATAATAAATCTGTAGAGAGGCCAATTCTGTACATGAAATATATTTAAAAAAAAACTATGAAGGGGTGATAAGGGATCGCTACTGATGCCAAAAATACAATCAGTAAAATTTTTGTCTGTCTGTCTGTCTGTCTGTATATTCGTTATAGAAACAAAAACTACACGACGGATTTTAACGAAATTTGGCACAATTATTCTTCATACTCCTGGGCAGGTTATAGTATACTTTTTATTACGCTACGATCAATATGAGCAGAGCAGTGAAGGGAAATATTGGGAAAACGGGAGAAGTTACTCCATTTTTTAAGCTTCCGTCGCGTGTGCAGCCTTAATGGTTAAAGCTACATATAAATCATGTACGACACAAATGTTAAGAACAATTATTATTATTATTATTATATAAAAATAAATTCCTAGACAGCATATGTCTATCTTTTAAAATTGACTCACAATAACACGTGAAACTTCAATAGCTTAGAAATTCGGAGCTTTCTGATTATATTTGTCTACTCTTACGTTTACAACACTCTCACTCATCCCTAATTAAAAAAAGTTAACATTATTACCTATTCAATAAAAAAAGAATCATGTAAATCGGTGTAGAAACACCAAAGTTATACATGAAATACGCTATAAGTCATCACGCGTGAATACAGAATCATGCCATAAGGATTATTTTTGTGTACCTATCAGTTGCCGCGTTCGACGCGCTTCGCGGTAATAATATACTAATATTATAAAGAGGAAAGGTTTGTAATTATGTATGTATGTATGGTTTTCACGCATAAACTACTGGACCGATTTCAAAAATTCTTTCACAATTAGAAAGCTTCACTGAGCAACATAGGCAACATAGGTTTTATCCAGGAAATCCCACGGGAACGGGAACTATGCGGGTTTTTCTTTGAAAACGCGGGCGAAGCCGCAGGCGGAAAGCTAGTAAATAAATATTCAGTATGTAGGTAAACTGGCACACTTACGAGAGTGATGAATGATATACTGGGTACCTCCGGTGGTGGGTCTGGTTCTGAATCAGTGGTACTGCAAATAAAAATGTAAATAAATAAAATAAATAAATAAATCTTTATTTGCTCAAATGTGGTTCACAAGTTATTATTTTATGGAAAGTACAGCACATTCGCCAGTTATACTGGCATGCAAACATAATTTCACAGCTCCGCATAATCAGAAAAAAAACAAAAAAAAAACAATTTTATTACATAAACATTATTATAGTTAAGTTCAAATACTTATTTATTATTATACATGTCAATATTTAAGTTTATAATCCAAAAATGACAGTTTTTTGAGTACAAAGATGTTCTAGGTTTATGGTCAAGTATAAATAAATTATACATTGACTGATCTATCAATGCAGCGCCCAAACTACTGGAACGATCGGGCTGAAATTTGACATGCAGATAGCCTCTATGGTGCAGGCATTCACTAAGAAAAGACTGTGAAAAAATTCTGCCCCAAGAGCATAAAATACTGGTTTGTTTTGACCACTCGGGCGAAGATGCGGGCAATTTTATAATAAGTTATATACCTAATATGAATTATTTTAGGCTGAATGTGTTGTAGTTAAATCATCCGTCAATACACATAATTACGTTACTAACTAGGTACCTAGATGTATTTAAACTACTTGTTTTACTTCAAATCAAAAAATATATTGTTGATAAAATTTGACCAATTAAATTATTGTAGGTAGGTACATATACTTAGGTATAAATACTCGAGTATTTCATCATCACTACATAGTATAAAACAAAGTCGCTTTCTCTGTCCCTATTTCCCTATGTCCCTTTGTATGCTTAAATCTTTGAAACTACGCAACGGATTTTGATGTGGTTTTCTTTAATAGATAGAGTGATTCAAGAGGAAGGTTTATATGTATAATAACATCCATTAAATAGTGGAGAAGTACTGTTATTTTTGAGGTTTCTAATGTGATGTCGTAAATAATTACATTTTTTCCGCTTACATTGCAAACGAGTTTTATCAAAATAATGTACTAAGTATTAACACATTGAAAAGGTCTACAGAAAAGTCCGTGATGGTATATGTCTATCTCTTATGGATAACCCACAATAACTTTTTTTTGTCATTTACTTTTTACGACAAATAATGGTTAATTTTCGAAGCGATTTTAACCAATACAGCATTAATCCTTAACCAATTAAATACCTTGAATACATTGTTCATTTAATATAGATCTATTATATGGCCCCTTACACCGTATGATTTTACACCCGTGCGAAGCCGGGGCGGGTCGCTAGTTTATAATAAACTAGGTTTCCGCCCGCGGCTTCGCCCGCGCAGTCAAAGAAAAACCCGCATAGTTCCCGTTCCCGTGGGATTTCCGGGATTGCGTCATTTTCCCAGGATAAAAAGTAGCCTATGTCCTTTCTCGGGTATCAAAATATCTCCATACCAAATTTCATGAAAATTGGTTCAGTAGTTTAGGCGTGATTGAGTAACAGACAGACAGACAGAGTTACTTTCGCATTTATAATATTAAGGTAGTATGGATAATCATCCCAAAGTATCGGTCGTACATAAAAATCAGAAGATAAATCGATCATCGACATTCAAAATTATAATGTTAATAATTAATAATTCTTTGTCATTACGTATTCAATTGGTATCTACAGCTTTATTTAATATAGAAGTATTATAGGGTAATTAATTAGAATAAAATGTATTTTTAATGGGTTTTCGTAATTCCATTGCAATGGTCATCATTTCATCAATTTGGTTGGTGGCTAGGTTGTATAAAAAATTTTCTCGCTTGGCGCGTTAATATTGAAATGGTTATGTACCTACATTAATTTTATAGCTTTTATCTATGAATGAGGGTGTTGGGGTGGCGATTGAACATCACACATACAATCATAATAAAAGGGTTAGTTAGTTCTAGGACCATTTTATACGAATTCAGGCAATCGATTGATCGTTATAGTGTGATTACTTATATTAGAATACTAAAATAGGACTCACCTACTCTTTCCATTTTTTTTACCAGCTCCCGTGAATTCTACTTTCGACAAATCATTAACTTTATAACTATTTTTCGACCGACCGTTTTTATAGTCCACCATTTTTTTTAATATATCAAAATATAGTAAATTTTTGTATTTTTAATATTCACTCTGCACAAGATATATCGCGTTCACTGATTCAGACGTAATATCTATATTGATTGACTGTTATCATCTGATAAATTAACGTTTCGCATATCTACCTATAGATATCACTGATAGAATAATTCAAGCCATTGGAATAATAACATTTTACTTCTATAAAAGATGAACATAAGACAAGAATGTAATAAATTTCATTCACAAGTTGTGAGATAAATATTTCTCTGATAAAATACGTTGTTTATTTTCTTAGCGTATTCCTGACTTTTACGCTATTCGTGACCGATTCTGTTTAAGGTTTGGACTAAACTGTTTCAGTCTATGACGCAATCCACAGTTTTTGTAAAACGAAAGAGAATTATTTTGGGATTATTAATGTACAAGTCCATTATCTATTCATTAACTTAGAGTATTTCATAAAGGCAGGTCGTGGGTTCATTGAATTACGCTCTGCATAATAATGAACAATTATTAAAAAAATCCATAACAATCTTGTAGTGTTGTAGATAACATTTCCATAAAACAATTTTTATATGGAGACGGATTGAACTTACGGAAACTCGGTGCAAACCACATCTGTAGAAAAACGTCGCTTTAAAATGTTGCATCTGAATTCTGATCCCTTGACGAACAACATAGTTAAAATCATTACCAATATATGACAATATGTTATTACATCTGACTGAAATTCCTAAGTACAAATAATAACGGGAAGCGAAGAAGTGTTCAGGCACAGCTTCAGGTCATTACAACCATAACTAGATAATCGAATAAAAAAAACATAATATTCCGGTTTTCCCCAATGAAAAATACGCACCTAATGCATGCGTATTGCGTAGGTACCTACACCTACGCATGCACTGCATGATATGATAAAAATATTATGTGACTAATAGATACAATAAATCGTGAAAAAATATGAAATCTTTAATCATTGTGTAATTTTTTATTAAATTATTTTTTCAAAGGATTAATGATTTATAGAAGGTTGGCTAGTCTCATTGGAGTTAGGCTACAACATTCAGTGATACTGACTATGGATTAATTTCGCCAGATTTTTTAAACCATTATCATCCACTCAATAGCCTATTATTATAAACATATGGTTTTAGGGAAAAGCTCGCACGTTTTGCGTCGTATTTGCTGTAAATTTTCTTAATTTTACCACAGATACCTAAACCTTTAATAACTGTTTAATTACTTTTCTATTTTATTATAACTAAGTATTTATATATACTATTCTCTATTTTAACTATTAGCTTAGCTAGCTTCTAATTATTAGCTTCACTCAAATACTATAGTATTTATTTTTCCTTTTGTGTCGGACAATGTTGGCAGAAAATCAACTTCGGTGTCTCATTACACTATGAATGCTGAGTCAAGACCTTTTTTAAGAACACAATGCACATTTTCCTTATGTTATGCCTATATGTTTTGTATTTTTCTGTTATAAAAAAACTTAGAGCTTAAAAAAAGCTCTGAGTAATCGATGATAACAAAAATTTTCAACTGAAACCCTCGTTTTCTGGAGCGTCGCGGTCGCCTACATAGTAAGAACTAAGAACTAGATGTACTTGATAGCTTTCGTAAGGAAAATAATATCAAATTTTTATCCCACGTTTTTTGAATCAATTATTGCATATTTAATATTATTTCGATAAAATATATATTTTGCTAAATACCTTGAGTCAATAGTAGATATATCTATACAGAGTCAAACTGTAAACATTATGCAATCTGAAAGAGGATAAAATATCCACTATTATAAGTAATGTGTAAAGAATATAATAGATGAAAATAAAAATGCTAGGTTCTATATTTTGAAACATTTTATTTGATTAACGTTACTATAATAATTTGGTAACAAGTACATGCATAAAAAGCCGATATTCAAGTAGATAAATAAGATACATAAGAACCAATAAATATTTTTCAAAAACAGTGTCTCATACAAGCCATAGGTACCTACTTACAACGATATGGGGGAGTTGACGGTTGGCTGGTAAATGGGGATATAATAAAATACAATACGCACTTCCGTCCTTATTACAATACAAAAATGTATGCAATTTTGTTACAGGACTGAAATAAATTTATTTTTGTATAGGTTTAATCGCTGCACTGTTATTAAAGTTTACACATTATTATACATATAAACCGGGTATAGTTAAGTATCTAATCCTTTTAGTTCTACATAATTTAACTCTTTTATAAAATAATCTCCCGCATACAATTTTATCGCATATTAGATCTAATTAACACTCTGCAATAAGATAACAGTGTATGTAACAACGATCGATGCCATAGAGCTAAGAAGAGAATAGTTGAGCTGAGTTAGACTGGACATGTGGAAGTCTATCCGTCTTGATTGCACAAGGCTTTGGAAGTCGCTGAGTGCTGATCCCGAATCGTGCCCTAAAATATATTTTAATTATTTAATTAAAGGTATATTTAGAATCTATTCCAAAGGTGAAACTATGTCAAGATAACTGAATGATGGAGATTTTTTGCGTGAGAAGGAATGTGCAGATATCTGGATTTTATATTTTATAAAAAGTAATTTACGATTACTAGATAAACTATATTTATCATATTATGCTCAAAGAACAGCAATATCTATTTAGAAGTGAGCTGGCCCCAATAAAATGTATTCTAAATTTTCTAGTATTTTTTTTAATATTCCCAATGACAATATATAATATTATTCAAATAATAAAAATAACCATATAAAATACAGGAATCCTTACTAGCTTCATTGATGATATTGATTATTGAAGTGGTCTATGATATGTATAATTCTGTCTCTCTGTCGATATGCTAACTCGCAGTGGTGAACCATACTGACAAGAATAGCAATGCACATCATGATTCTCATAATTGTGGAAATTACGGGGAAAATTCCAAGATAATTTCGGTTCAAATGCTGAAAATTAAGATGTAGTTTATTATAATTCAAGAAATCTGCACTTTTATACTTAACTGGTTTTAATATCTATCTATTAATACATGAAAGCTCAGCAATTATTTCGATGCGTTATATTTATTTGATAATTTCATGGGATAATTTAAAGAGCAAAGTAGGTATGCATTAATTATTTTAAACGAAAGGAATGTTTCCAAATATAGGTAGGTACTCCGTACTTGCTTCTAAGTTCTATTCAACAGCCTCTAAATATCTTGTTTTATGGCCATAAGCAAGAAGTGTTTTATTTATATTTTAGGATAATTAACAAACCTGTGATCCAAGATGAATCCTGGCGGCAATGTTGGTAAATCTAACCATATCTATAAGTAAACTTACGCTGTTCAATAATATCTGTAAGTATCGTTAAATAACTATATACATATTATAATTTTGTTGAATTTTTTATTTTTCTTGTTAAATTTGTATAATAAAATTAAATTTAAAATACACTAATGTTATTAGATGCTTTTTTAATTTATTGCTAGTTACATAGATTTATTTTTATTGTAATAGTAAAAAAATTGAGCTTTTTAGAAGGAGCTTTGCAACGGAAGTACCAAACAAAAACTAATATTTTGGGTACCTTTAAAAAGTTTCTTACAGCAGTATGTTTTATTAATTTTCAAATATTTATTGAATAAATTCTAAAATATTCTTTACATTACTTTCATTGACAAAATATACTAATTAATAATATTATCAGTAGACTAGTACCCAATACCTAGAAAATTATGTACAAGAATAAGTGTGATGTGTATCTTTTAATCACTACATACCTACTGCAAAGTCATTACTGATAAATGTTATTAAATTGTATAATATAGGTATGTACTGAGAATCATTGATAAAACTGTCTGGTAGTAATAAGCAATATTTGAAACGTCTTACCCTTGTTCCGAACACTTCATTAATAAAGTCTACTTGCTCTATGAGCCAAAGATACGACTTACTTAACAATTTAAGTTCAGGCAAATTGTCCGCTGAATTAACTTCCACATTATCTAACGAATGTTCGGTTGTAACATCTGAACGAGTATACAGCTTCATTTTTAGTGTTGAATCCTTTCTGAGCTTAATTGTATCGAGCCATGTCTGTGCTTTTTCTGCGATGTTTCGTAAGCGAAACTCGATTTGTAAAACGTGCGATGTTAAGTCCAAACTGGTCAAAACTTTGATCAATATGTAAATGTACGATATGGAGAACACTAAAGATACTTCCAATCCAGTACAGTACCACCAAGCCAAAAAGTCACAGACACATGTAAGTGTCCACGATAAGAAGAAAATCGCAACTAATTTCAAAAGCTTTCGCTTTAAGTCTGGACTATACGCGCATCCCAGAGTTTCGTCAATTTTATGATGATTTCTAAAATAAATTTCCATATTGCTTCCGTATTTGTAAACAAAATATAAATCAACAATATATTGAAAATAATCAAAAATAACTTGTATAATGTCGGTGTATTTTATAGATATGAGCATGTCTTTGTACACATGTACAATTTTATAGTACAGTGTGACAATACTAAGGCCTCCCAGCACCAGAAAGGGAATAGTAAGGGACAAGAATGATGTAATTGTACATCTTTGTGTTTGAATCTTGTTATAATTTAGGGAGAAAGCTTTCAGAAATGGACTTAACGGCTTGAACGAATTATTGATGTAGCAGATGTTTTCCTTTTTATGGTCACTGACTCTATGCTCCAAAGACATATTTCAGGTTCGTTCTATTTTTATATTATTTTGATTATAAATAAAACCTTCACATTGTTCACAATCTCGAAGTACTTAACACGCGTATTGTTTTAAAATCATTGAATATAACGTGTTACAAGGCAATTAACCAACTAGAGACTGAAAAATTGAAAGCTTATACAGTATGTTATATTTATTTCATTTCATATATCAAAAGTTCAATCAGGTTTTCTGTAAGAACTTTTGGTAATTAATATGTAAGTAACTACCTATTAATACTAACTGCCACACTCAGAGACGTTTAATGGTTACATAAGTCGTTCCTTAGTAAAGATTTAAAAAAGTTCGCTCTCAGAGACAGTTAACGGTTCATTACCGTCCCTTAATGACAAGTACAGCAAAACCAGAGTAAAGTAATACATACGGAAAAGCAAAACCTTTACTTAACTTTTTAATGGTTGATTTTGACATTTGCGTTTGAGGACTTGAGGTTATATTTTTATTTTTAATAGGTAAAACAATCACATTAGCATTAATTAAAAGTTTTTTCAATAGTAAAGATGTCTGATCTCATAGACTTTATTGACTTTGTAGACTATGTAAGAAGTCGGGCCGAGGCGGTATTTACGTGATAATTCTGATCCCTTTACAAAATACTCTGTTCAGGAATTCCATGCACGTTATAGATTCACACCAGATTCTGTAAAAAGTGTTATACCTATTGCCTTTGCTGGCACCCGACCTAAGGAAACCAACGAAAAGAGGATTACCATTTGCTCCGGAAATAATGTTGCTGCTGACATTACGCTACTTTGCTACAGGCAGTTTCCAGGTTTGTATTTTGTAGGTTCCTAGGTACATGTTTACTGAATTTAACTGCAAATTGAATCATTTTTTTGTGTACATAATAATGAGTTTGTTAGATACCTACGTGTATGTATGTGGTTGCCCTTTTTTACAGAAATTGGATGGAGATGTCATGAATATCTGCCAGCAGTCAGTTTCAAGGATTATTGCACAAGTCTCTATATTAATAGCAAACAAAATGAAAGATTTTGTTAAATTTACATCTACTGTAGAAGAAATTAATACAGTTAAGCAAGTACATTTTTTATGAACATCATAGCTATACTAAATATTATGCATAGGTATTGTTATGTTTTTTTTTTGTTGCAGGCACAAATTTTATGAATTAGGTAGCTCATTTTCCTGGAGTGATTGGCTGTATTGATTGCACCCACATTAAAATAAGAAGTCCTGGAGGAATAGCTTCAGAGGTATACAGGAATAGAAAAGGGTATTTTTCAATCAATGTTCAAGCAGTCACAGGGCCAAACTTGGAATTTTATGATTTAGTAGCCCGGTGGCCAGGCAGTACACATGATAGTTTTATCTACAACAGCAGTGCTGTCAAGCAAAGACTAAATACTGGTGTATTAAAAGGGATTATTTTAGGGGACAGCGGATATGCAGTTAGCAATGTGCTACTGACACCATTTTTATCACCCAATTCAACTCCCCAAGAAAATTATAACAAAAGCCAAATTAAAACCAGAAATACTGTGGAAAGATGTTTTGGGTATTTGGAAGAGAAGATTTCCTTGTCTTCAAGTGGGAATGGGTATCAAGGTGGATACAGTTGTGGCTGTCATATGTGCATGTGCAACACTGCATAACATCGCATTATTAGTAGACGATTTGGTGCCAATGAACTGCGAAGACATTCATATTCAAAATGATGATGTTGTACCAATTAGTGAAAACTCTAACAGCAATGGCTTTATGATGCGACAATCTTTGGTTGATAGGTTTTTCTCTTAGAATGAGAAATATAATGTCATAAAAACAAGCCGTTCGGCTCAGCTCCGGCTGAACCGACCCAGGGCAAAAACGAAATATAATATAGCCTATGTTACTACCTCATAATATAGTTTTCTATTAGAGAAAATTTAAAAACGACCAAACACACAAAAAAAAATGTGTGCGTGTACTAGTGTACACACGTAAGAAGTGAAACTTCTTTATAACCTTATTTTTCAAAAAATAATTTACTATATGCTTGACAGAAATACGTCGAATCACGCGTGGTAGGGATAAGAACAAGATGGCGCGTAACGGAAAAATGTCACGCGTAACGAAAAAATGTTACACTAAATTTTTTTCCAACCCCGATAAAGAAGTTTCACTTCAAAAATAAAAAAATACCATCCTCTTTATATTCGGCTGTCCACTCCACAAAGGCTCGCGAAGCTGTTCACTCTGTGTGGACCCTTAGCCTTATAAACTATTTAAACTTTATATAAATATTTCCCAATATTATTGGTGTTTTAGATAATATAGCCTATGGGTAGGAAACAATATTTTTGGAATAAGGAACAAAATATATGAACACACCTTACTACTAATAGTAGACAATTTGATCAACTAATTAATAGCAGAGTAGGGCGACCACCACGATATTATCATTTCCTAGAAATTGTATAAAATTGTCAGTCATTTAAGTAATTGTATTAATAAAATGTTTTTTTATCGAGCAAAATTTTTCCAATCGTGTTTTGGAAACAGTCATCCCATCACACATACGTTCACATATTAGAAATTTCAGTGCGAAAAAACTTCAATATTTTCAATTAAAGCTCATAAATAACAGTACATTTTGCCGTTTTCACCTACTAAGGGCCCTTATGCTATTGGATAGCTTTTATCTCAGACTTTGAGCGCGGTTTTTATATAGATTTGTTTTCTTGTATTCACAATCAGATATAATGAACTAAGGAAAATCCATACTTTCCTGCTCAAAGACGAGTAGATACTTTCATTATGTATACTTAAATGAAAGAATCTGATACATAATAGAACAGTCGGTCACAATACATTTTTAATTTATCTCTTTCAACTAAAATAGTAATTTTAATACCTAATATCGTAAATTGGTAATTATTCGAAAAGGTATTAAGTAACGCTAACGAAGGACACACAGAAGGAAGTGAATAAAAATACGTATATTGCAACAAAACACATAGAAAAAACTGTTTAAAAAACGCGCCGGATTGCGTCACGCACGTGATACGAGAATACAAGGAGATAATTGGCAAGTCACATTCACAGAATACCGTATAATTAATTAGAACCTAGGTATCCTGTTGTTGTACGGTAAAGATGTGACCACAAAATGTTTTACGATTGAATTCTCGCGGGACTTCAATTCACCTAAGTCGTGAAGGTTTCTTGATGTTGTCATAATATAGTCGACTGTTTAATTCATGAGATGTTTGTTAGATTTTTTTTTGTAATGTGTTTATATTTACATGTTATTGAGTGGAAAATTAATTATTGCATAATATATAGTAAGTAAGTAGTACTTTCAACTATTCCCAGTAAAAGAAATCTATATTTTTAAATTCAGTTCTGTCTACAATTCTTAAACAACTAACTTATTGTATTAACCTAACTTTAAATAGAATATTATCACTCACCGAACTGTAGTATTTTCTTCTTTTTCTACTGCCGAAGGATCAGCATTTTTAAAAGTATATTTCACAGTGTTCTTTTCTTTGGCAGCCCTCGGCGAATCTTGATTAATTAGTTTTTTCATTTTGTTTTGCTCTATAACTAATTATATAGCACCTTATTACAAACTGTTGTGAGTTTGAAATGTATTAGGTATAAACTTCCTCAGATATCTTAAAGTCTGAAATAATGGTTGTTTATATTTTCTTCCAGTAGATGGCGATGATATTTCTAAATGTTAACCTTATTATCTTTTATTGAGAAGCGTTATGAATTTTGAAATTCCATATTAATTTTGTAACCGACTTAAAAATATTAAAGATCATTTTAGATAATATGTAGGTACCTACTAATATTATAAAATCTCATGAGTTTGTTTGCTTGCTTTAAGGCGTTAATCGCAGGGTCCATGGGTCCGATTTGAAAAATTATTTCACTGTTAGATAGTCCATTTATCGTGGAATATAAATGGACTATCTAACAGTGAAATAATTGGAATTTAACATGGAACACAATGACACAATGGGAACGGAGCACTAAAATAAAACCACACAACAAGGACATAGCTATTGTGCTACATTTTTTTGTATGATTTTGATTTTACTTTTTTGTTGCAAAGGAAGATCCGAGGATCCTCGTTATAAAAAAAAACAGGATCTGATGGTGGCAAGTAAAATTTCAAGCATGCGTCATGGCAATACCCTCAAGTCATGGAGTAAGGCGACGATTTTCGATCTTTGAATCTTGCCAAAGAAGTTTCACTTCTGACACGTGTGCTCGGAACACACGATCTTTTTTTATTATAAAGTTTATGTGTCAGGTCTATACAGAAACAGATGCAGTTTTATCTTTCTGTGTAGTTAAAAATACAAAGGACCTAACCGACGACAAAACGACTATTTCAGTCAAGACTTTGAACGGTAGGTTTGACAAGTTGTCCTAAATAAAACAAAGTCGCTTTCTCTGTCCATCTTTAAAACTACGCAAGGGATTTTGATGCGATTTTTTTTAATAGATAGAGTGATTCTCGAGGAAGGCAATAGTATATAATTTATTAGGTTTAAGACAAAGCGGGCGAGGCCGTGGGCGGAAAGCTAGTGTAATATTATATAACAGTATCCTCGAATCTCAACGCGAATAGCGAGGACTCTGTTTACACAGGCGTCTTCGATATTCGCACGAATGTTTACACATGCACGTGCGAGTAACACGCGGTTTTTTTGCGCCAAGTAATGTACACACTACACAATGTTACGTTGCTAATTCTTTTCGGTAAATGGTTTAAATTTATATTCTATCTTTGTCTCACTACGGAGTATGTGGATGTGTACATTTCTATGTTTATGTAAATAATGCGGAACAGCCTTAACTGCTAGTTTGTTTGCATAAACCGCTTCTACGTCAGTTTATATGTATGGTATTCTAAGCTTATAAGTATGTACTAATAAATCATATTATTATGATTCAACATATTAATGAAATGCATTTATCATTCCATCATACTATATTTAAATAAAAATAATTTGAATAAAAAAAACAAAGTAAGTTATTATCATCTGCACTTTCTGCGTTTTCTTTTAACTTCAGGCGCATTTGCCTTTTCCAATGAAAATTTATTTATAAACAACTCTTCATACACTAAACTATTCGAGTTAGGACTCAGGAATTTTGAAATTTCATGATATAAATGTCTCTTGTATGATTCCTCATTTTCGTGAGTTTGGACTGTAGTATTTATCTTTTTTATTGGTTTTGGAGATATAATAGAATTTTTAAGTTCTATAATTTTTTGCGTGTTTTGATCTATCTTATTCAACAGCGTATTTTCCAATCTTTTCATGCGTGCATCTAAATAAGCTATTGTATATTCCTGTGCACTAGGCAACTCTGGTTTCTTTGATAAGTATGTACTCACTTGAGTAACACTATCTCTATGCCTGTTTATTTTGCTTTCATTTGCATCATCTTTTATATCTTTATTTCTGTCATTTTGAATTGGTGATTTCTTATCTAAGCAAGTTTCTATCATGTCTCTTAATTTCATGTTAAACTTTCTCTTTTCCTCTATAGCTGCTATTCTTTGTGAACTTATTTTATTTTTCAGTAATGACACCTTTGGCTTTTCTGTTTTCGAAAGGCGTTTAGCCAATTGTTTCCTGGGTAATATTTTGCTTGTTTTGGCATCAATTTGAGGTGTTTGCATAGAAATTGTATTATTTGGTGATTCAAATTCTAATGGCACAACATACTGTTCATCTAAAGGCTTAAACACACAATCTCCAATGTTTTGTGAGGACTGCGCAGAGATTGCTTCTTGCTGAGGTGTTTTTTTCTGTGGCATTTTAATTACTAATGATGGGGATACCAATTTAAGGTTTTTGGGCATAGTGATTGGATCTTTAATTCTTTTCTCAGATATAATTTTTACTTTGGGCTCCTTTTTTATAGGAATGTTTGATTCCGACCTAACATGGCTGCCTCTCAACAATTTAGGTTCGGGGAACTTTATATTAAGGGATGATGATTTTTCTTTTTTGCTTTTGGGTGTTTCTTTTAATATTGTTTCTTCAGCTATCTGATTTGTATTGTTAATGTTATTTGAGATATTAATCATTGGTTCTGTTGTGTTCAAAAGAACATTTGGCTGTATATTGGTATTCGGTTGAAAAACTAATTTATCACTGTACCTTTCTATTTGTGGAGGTTTTACAGGACTATTTTCCTTCTTTAATTCATGATTAACATTTTCTTCGTTAGAGTTTGATTTGTTGTCTACATTTAAATTAGTTACAAAAGTAATTTCACTGTTTGTTAGAAAATCTGCATATTTTACAGAATAATTGGCTCTTTTGTCACAATATAATATATTTTCATTTTCTACTTCTAATATAAGAGGAAAGGCTTCCATGTTTTCTTCATTGTTTTTTTCATATTGAGAAGAGTCACAGTAAGGTCCATCCAATGTAGGTATAGCATCAAAAGTCAGCTTATCTTTCTAAAATAGAAAAATATTT
>CAJQZM010038150.1:0-25153 GCA_907164665.1 Colias nastes | reverse complement strand
ATACCATGTTTTTTGGCAAATAAATTAATTTGAATTTGAATTTGAATTTGAAAATTATTTGGTTTAGAGAGATGATGAAATCATTTGCCGTTTTGACTGGAAAAGCGACTATGAAATAAAATAATGTAAATGCGTTTAAATGAATTTCAGTCTATTATTATAATTTAGTAATTTACTCTGGATCTAGTAATAAGTGATCTTAATGTGTATGGGCAGTAGTTATCGCGTGTTACGGACAACTGAAATATATTTTTTGATAAAGTAATGACAATATACTTAACACATCTATTTTTATTTTCCACTTGTTTTAATTTAAATTAAATGTAAATTTTAATTCATGGTAGCAAAATTGCACGCTTCTTAGTAATTTACATTGATTAACATGAGTTCTATCTAGCATCTCTATTTCCTTGTCGTTGAGGTAGTGGGACAGTTAATATATTTGAAGTAAGGTAGAAAAGGGTTTCTTACGCTACCTTTGTGCGGGGATGCCCTTTAGTGGGATCTAATAAAACCTTGTTACGGCCAAAGGGATACCAATTCCAATATTGAAAGTGTTCTTTTACATGATACGGAATTTAGGGACTTCTTTCTGATATTAAATCGCGGGAAAATCTCGTTTCTTTAACGGTATAACATTATGGTATATGTTTATGGAATAATATTGTGGCCGCATTGGCTTTTCTATGGCTGTGAGTGGTTTAAATTGACTTAGGTGATCCATTTTGCTATTTTTACATTGTGTGGCGTTTAGGTTGTACCTACAATGTTCTCTATAGTATGTAGAAAATGAAGATTACACAACGAAATTAAAACACGAATTATCCAATTAATTATTTTACTTTGGACTGTCCGAGATCACTTTCAGTGTAAATAATGAAGAAGTCCTGTATTCAATCCGTTTTACTTATAATTTTCTAGACGATTTAATTATTTTAATTGTATATAGGCTATAGTATTATATTACCTGTGGTAATATAATACTATAGCCTAAGTGTAAACAATATAAACAAAGGTGTAAACAAATATAGGTACTAAAGCTCAGTTTTCTAAGCTCTAAGAAATTAGCAAAGCCCGAATCTTTGCTTAATATGTATTAAGTAGAACTAATAAAATATTATTAAGTATACATAATAAAATACTAACAAAGTGTATTTTCTTACCTTACCTTTGTATATTACTAGATATTTTATATTATTTGTATATTTCACGATGATATTATATTAACGTGATTAACACGTCTTAGTCTCAACTCGAAACCTCCGTAAAGTGGATTTAGGAAAGTTTCTGAAATCCTTTGTTACTTTGAAACTAAGTTGTAGCTAAAGATCAGATTTTCAAATGATTTGGATTTTTAAAAACAAATTTAGTTTTTAGATACTTTTTTAAAATGTTCACGTCAATGACATGTACTTATAGACTGTTTTTTTTTTCATGAAAACTATCCATTGTACCTAAAGGTTTTGATAAATGGTTTTTATTCCTTTTTAATTTCAGTTGTGAATTAATAACTATTATGTGTATTGGTAACGTAATTATTTTCTAAAAAATAATACCATCAAATATAGTTCTATCACACTTTTATAATATTGTAAGGATATTTCCAGAGCAAAATAATTATAGCGATACTTTTATTTGAGTTTTTTTCTATTCCTTGGATTATAGTTTACTCCAAATTGTCCAAACCAACTCCAAACTTCTGTAAATCTAATTTAATTTAAAACTAAAATCTTTTTAGTTAATGATACCGGTAATCTGCTAATTTGCATTTCTATCAAAATTTAATTTGAGCTCTATAATATTTTCTTAATTATTTTATTATTCAATTTTTCATTTTAATGATATCCATGTTAACGCTCATTAAGCACTTTATAAGTTATAGTTTATTATAACTAAAAAAACTATCTACATCTATAAAAGCATTGACTCTTACTAAATAGCATTGAACCTATAATAATTCCGCCGACTACCTAACCACACGAAAGATATCTACATATAAGCAATCGATCAAACCACGCTATGTTTAAAACCTCATACGTCCAACCAAATACGTCCGATACATACGTTTTATTTAAAGCTCGTTCCACCGTATATCAATTACGAACAAATAAGCCTTGAAGACATACGAATGATGACGCATGCGCCGGCCCTTGGTCGAGGCTACCTGACCGCGGCTGGACACTGATCAATATTAACGTCCGAGGGAGGATGCTGGGGGCTGTCTGTTTGTCTGTAACATTTATATGGAGCTGGTAAAACCGCTTTTAGGACGGAAAATGGGGATATGCTAATAAAGCTCTTTCTATGCGGGAAAGCTCCTCTTCTTCAGAAATCCTGTTTTATTCCTTATTGTTTTCTTTAAATCTTGGCTTAGTGTATTGTACATGTGCGCAGCTCTGTCATTTTATAGTTGTATTGTTGTCAGAAAAGCTCCTGGATACATGGGTAGGCGTTCTGCAAATTAACAAATAATTTTAATAAGTAGATTGCTCACTATTTGTCAGTTCCAACAACGTTTACAGATTACAGAAGCAGTTGTTTGTATTTTTTCAAGACGTTCAGGAATGAAATGAAAGATAACTCACTCGGATTAAGCATTTTTTTTCTTATTTTAGTTTCTGAAATAAATAAAATAGTAAAAATAAAATTTATAAAAAATTAACAGCTCCATACGATTCCATGTTAACTCACCTTTTGCGGACACTACGGGGAGGGTCCAAGAGAAATGACGACCCTTAACTAAAACACACACATACATGCTGTCCGTACACACTTACTCCGAACATTTGTGTTTGTGTGTTCTCCATTTGTTCGTGTTTGCTTGTATGTGTGCGTGTCCAGTTTCCAAGCTTCTGGGTTTTGTTAATTTAATTAGAGGCGCAAAAAGATTAAGGCCGGGGCATTAGGAGACCGCTTTTGTTGATGTTGTTGTGTATATTGTTATACGTAGGTATATACTGTTTGCGTATGTGTGTAACGGTGTGTTATGAGGATTTGTTTTTACAGGTAATTAAATTAAAATGGCAGTGGCTTATTCTCTTGTTTACTTGCTTCTGATTGTGGTATATTGGATATTTTAGGAAAACTTGGCTGAGTTGTTTTATTAATATCAACTGTATTTATTTAAAAGAAAAATAAGTTGAATTAGCATAGAAAATTTTGTTAAACTATTGCCTCGATGCTTTGTCTATAAAGTGCATTTTATATGGTTTTGTATTTTTATCGATTTTGTGGGTATGTGTGAATTAAGGCATATAAAATTAAGATATAAGCTATGAGATAAACATAAACCTTTCCAACAAATTATGTTTCAGCAATATAAGCATTTATATTTTCAGTAAAGAAATATTCGGCTTTTATATTTTTTCTTAAACACACCAATGTTTGTCTTGAAAACACGGGGCCATTTCGACACCGCGATTCTTCTGAATATAAAAAGTAAGTCGATAGCTTACCGACAGAATTTATACTTTTGGATATTCAAAATATGTCCGTATCACCATTTTATTAAGAGCTCCCGCGCTTCCCGCGTGTAGTACAAGTTGTAGAGGATCTGGAGTCGTTGCCTCTCATGTGAGGGGTCAAGATTGATTGGACAGTGAAATACTGAGTATATCGTATAAATTCAGCCCACGGGTGAATATAACTGCGGTAGTCTCCGGGTTGTTTTCACATAATAGAACCATTTTCTTTTGTTTTTGTTGCGTACCTCGACTCGTTATAGGTAGAGCACAATGAAAACAAAAAGCAGTGTTTATTTCGGATTTTACGCGATGTTATTTAAAAGCAATAGTGAAAGGCATCCGTTTAGTTAGAACATGTCAGCTTTTAAGTGATATGGCTTTTATTTTATTATTTAAATAGCTTTTGTTGACGTTAATTGTTTTGTTTTGTTGTAATACAATTAGGTTTAGATTATCCCGAAAGCCTTTCTTTAACCCTAGAAAGATAATCATATTGAGTAGTACGGGAAAGATAGTCATGCGTCAAATTTACGCATGTTTTTTAGTTAGCTCTAAATCGAGGTATATTTTTTTTTCTATAAATTGTAAGTTATTATATATTTACAGTTATATTATAATAATTAATACTATAGTTAATTTATTTATAATTATTTTTATACATAATATAAAAAAAAACGATAACATTAAACGTCTGCTTTAAATCAACAATTGTTGTAACACGTATTGTTTCTAATAAAAACTAATTTTTTACCACAGTTATCAGACTTTTTTATATGTTATATATATATATATATATATATATATATATATATATATATATATATTGTACATATAGTTATATGAAAAATTAGTGAGAAAAAACTTTAGCACATATCAACGTAAGCTCACGACATATAACTTTGTTACATTTTTTGAAGGATGCATTTGCCTTTCGTCATATTTCAGAAGGGCAAAAAGTAAAGTAAATACGTTTTTTTACTGAAGGCCTCCTCAGTACTTTCTTACGATGTACCAGATACTTCATTTGGCAACAAATTGGAGATATTATCACGCAAATATCTTCTCAAAGCTGGTGATTCTAAACGCCCACGCATAAACAAAGAAGACAGTTCCATGCTTCTATATTTCATGTTTTTTTGACTCAGATGTTTTTGTGCTTTGTTGTTAAAATTGTGGCTATAAATTTAATATGCAATATGCAGGCAATTTTAATGATTCCATAAAATAAAGCCATTGGCTATCTCATTGTCTTCCTACTATAGGACATCAGGGAACACATTCGGTCTAATGTATCTACTCCGCCTTTTTCTTGAATGTAATATATCATCTTTGCTTTGTACCTCATCAGGAAAAGCTTCTTCTCTGTCACTTTGCTCGTCATCTTCAATTTCGTGGTCCTCCTACTTCAATATCGGTATATTCACAGGGACCCTCGTCGCTTTACATAAGAGCGGCCAGTATACAATATTCTTCCAATTTTCTATCCCCCAATTTTTTTCTACATTTGCTTCAATATGTATAAAAATAAATTCATAACATAAGTCACAATATACAGCAATAATAAGCTAAAAAATATTCAAACTACCATAGAAGTCAAAATCTTAAAAGTCACGGTAAAGATAATCATGCGTAATTTTGACTCACGTAGACGTTATATTTCAAAATCGGATATATTAACTTTATTGACACGTATACCATAGGGTAGCTCTCAGTGACTTATGAAATGTCCTAAACGCACAGTTATGGATTCGCGACATTTAAAAAGATACAGCTATATTTCGAAAACGCAGGAGTCAATTTGACGCAGACTATCTTTCTAGGGTTAACTGGTTAATTACTTAGTATAAATTATGATATGATATAGGTACCTATACGTTTACGTTATGCGTGTTGTTTAAGAAGCTCATATTAAGCTTATAGTAACTTATGTTCTACGCAAGCTAGAAATCGGTTTCAGGTAGATATTTGTGAAATCGATAATAACAGGTATAATGTAGATATTTAAAAATTGCACACTTTTTAAGAGTTTAAATACCTTCATATTTTCAGAATTTAGGGTAAGACTTGCTACTATGTATTGTTTTACATAAACTTTTTATTTCAATCACTTCGCTAATGTATCATAAAGGTCACATAATATGAATTTTTATTTTAAATGTGAGTATACTTATTACATAAATAGAACCTATATAATATCTACCACAACAAAGAGCATACAGATTCATTGAATCCTCCCAATAATACATTTTAAAAACGAAATCTCACCTTCAAGCTCAGCACGCGTTCACGCAAAAAATGCAACAAAAAAAGTAACAAAAGGGTGTTGGGAGTCTCCCACCGCCGCCCACCGACCACCCCGTATCTCTGCATCCTCGCTAATCCACCCATTTTATGAACGTAATTTGTCCACTAGCACGCTCTAGCCCCTAACATCAATACAATAAAACACAATTTCGGCCGACCCACCACCGAACATAAACAACTTTCCAAAATACAAGACAGAGGGAAACCTAAAAAGTAACGGTGATGAATGCCCTCCATTAGGCGTTATTTATTTAGAATGTGGCCGAAAGGGATTCGGTTTAAGTTCACCTAAAGTTTACTTAGGACTGTATCGGGTTAAACTGAAGACGTTTTCAGCGTGTCAAATAAATTGCACGCAGTTAACGTCCAGTTTTTCGGGTTACTTCACGACGTCGCTTTTTCATACGAACGCGAATGTTTACATACTTTCGGCGGTTTATTTCTTTTGCTCTCAAATTTACGCTAATTTGAGAGTCTCCATTTAAAATTCTAAAGCCCGTCGAAATTTTGTGTACATATTTAAATTTCGAATTTTCTATTTAGTTTAGTAATGTTTGTAATTCGTGAATGTAATGTGAGCGTTTATTTTAGGAAAGTATTAAGTTTGTTTTATTATAACGAAATGTTTATGCTAGGTTGATGCTTAATACATTTATTTGTATGGTACCGTTTTATTCATGAGTTAAGATAATTTAAAGGAACCTAAATTCTTTTCCATCTTGCGTCAAGAGTTCAACTAAAAACTTCTAACTACATTAATCTTGTAGACAAGTGAGTTCTACTAAATGTTTCGAGTCGAGTTTATTGGTATCGAGAACTGTGAACATAAAATGTGACTATTGTTTTTCATTTCTGTATAATTGAAACAATTCGACTGTTATTATCTAAATTTAAATGGTAGATGTAGGTATACCATTATAGATAGATACTTAATGTAATTTAACTGTATGTGGAAAATAGAAAATTCTTTTGTATCTGTATGCTGCAATGTAAGCAATTGGATAAAATATATAGGTATAAACTAATATTCGAAGTTCAAATCTAGTATTTTATGAGAAAAAATGAGATAATAAAATAAAATCAATAGGTACTGAAATAGTAAATTGGCCAAGTGAGATCAAAAATAGAACTTAAAAATATATTTTTTACTTACTAATTAAACTTTTTCTTACAAAATAATACAGTAAAATATACTTCCATTGTCGAGTTACCGTAGTAAGATCGCCTATCAGTACGCAGTGGTCTGTCTGTCGGTGTGTCAATAGGTAACAAATAGTCCTGCCCCCACTCGATTGATGACTTGATGCAGATAAAAAATGTTCATTTATTCAGCTATGTAGATTTTATATATCTACTTATAGGTACGGTTTGAAAAAGTTTGTGGATAAGAGAGGTAAAATGAATTTTTCTGATGTTTTCAGTGTACTTGGTTGAAGCACAGAGAGTAGATTGAGTTTCTTAGAATTCTCATCAGTGTAACGTACCTACCTACCATATTTTTAAAGGTAAAAAGGTTCATAATATTTTATTGGTTTCCCAAAGATTTATAGATTGAGACATAGCTAAGTCATTTAGGTTTAAGAGAACTAATTTAACACTTACCTATATTATAAATACATATGCCCACCTATTTTCAATTCTAGTAATAATTTTTGATTCAAACAAAAATTCAGACATAGGTCAATATAAATTTATACTATTATAGTACAGTATATTATGTTTATCTTATTCTATTTCAAGCAATTTTAATATAATGCGGGTATATGAATAAACTAAAAAGCATAAGAGATTTAAGTAAATCCGATAGTTCCATTACAAAAGTGATGAGTAACTCCGTGTGATACAAATTGTATCCAGCATGAGCTGTAGGTATAATGTCGTATTCATGTCTAATGTATACTATTTTTAATACATCTACCTATCAACTCACATTATGGACGAACGAAAAAGGAGCGTCAGCAAAACAGGCGTTATTGAAAATTTTGGATATTTTTTTAAATGTAGAAAAAGCAATAAAATATTGCATAGCTATATTATTTTTGAACAGCACAGATAGTTGAGTGATATGTAAAAATTACAAAATAAATGCACAATTGTCACAGTTGCACATTTAATTGATTTGAAGATTATTAATTATTAAATTGGTCAAATTTAAGACTTCACTAGTATCACCAAATAGTTAATTTTGAAAACATAAAATACAAATGAACAGGGATTACCTATGACTATACGTATAACATGGCGTGGTGTGAGCTTGCTTTAGGATCTGGTTATGATACATTCTTAATGTATTATCATATTCATTTTTTTATGATGATAATTACTCCCTAACTTACATAAAAATTTAATTGATTTTATTCGAGTTTTAGTTCATCCACATCGCAATCGATAATAAAATAATCTAATTTTATTTGTCATTCGTACAATGCTTCGTCCCCAGCAAATGTTGTGGTGAATTTCATATTTTTGTAAGTATCTACCTCCGTCGTCTGTTTATTCTACATGTGTTTCGGTTCACATGATTTTTTTCCTATATTTTTTACGCTTTCATAGGCTTAGTACGATGCTTGAAAAGCACTTATTTACATTCGAAATATTATATTAGAGGTTCTTGAAAATGTTTATTACATTTAAAATTCGAATCGTTGATTTGAAATTCGAATGCGTTCGAATGCGTGTGTCCGTTATTTTGAAAAATGACCCTCAAATCCCTGGCTTTACTACAAATGTCATTTCACCCATTGAAGATAGTGACTTTGAAGCGGCGTATTGCCAAAAACATTGCCTAAGCGACTCTAAAGCGAATTGTAAAGCGAACAATGTCTTATGTTACTCACAGAGAAACTGAACTTTACAATGGCGAGTTAAACTTTAATTTGCGGGACGCTCCGGGCAGCTTTTAAACTTTCATACCTACGATTTAAAGCAGAAAGATTTAAAATGGCATACAATTTAAAGACAAGACGCGACATTATTACAGATGCATAAAGTTGAAAATTGCTTATTTTAAACTGTTATGAAGAACAATTTTTTGTTGGGTAGTTCGAATGATTTAAACGACCATATAGTAAAATGTATAATATGCTTTACACCCTTGTTTTTAGAGTTTAATTTTAAAAGTACTGGTTGAGTGTTTCTTACGCCTTTTTGTATGACAGCGTTGTCGGTAGTCGGTCCATAACAAAACACATAAATTAAGTGCTCAATAATAAATGGAAATGTCCCTTGCAGAGGACAGGGCATTAGGGCGGGATTATGAGGACTGTGGCCCTCTGCACTCTCGCCTCTGGATTACTATGGAATTACAGTTTCCACTAATTTTAAGAAACAGTTTGTGAGATGAATTCAAAAGCTTTTATGCTTTAACTGCAATTGCTACCACATTCAATTTTCAACAATATAATTTGCTTTCGTTGAAAGTTTAATCCCCTCAATAATTTTATCCCCCGTAAGTGTGAAACTGGTTAAATATTCATTACACGTAACCGCATCGAAACAGGTATAACACGCGACAAAAAATCATCCCAAACCAAACATTGGGATAAATATCATTTAGGGAGATAAATCTATTCAAACATCCCCTGTCAGGATCGGGCACTTGGTGGTCAAATATATCGCCGTGTCAAACCTTCTTTGTGTTCAACCTGTCTTGTGTAGATAAAGTAACCGTTTAAAAGTATCAACATCCGAGGTCCATGGTCAATTCAGTTTAAAAAATAAGTAAAAAGCGCGCGTGGCTTGTTTGAAAATGGAAGCGAGGGGAGCACGCGCCAGCCGGACCGGTTAGCCATTGGTCAGTTTGATATTTGTTATTTGTAGAACAGCATAATGTATAAAATATTATCACTTGAATATTCCACAATTATTAATTATACTTTAAATGAATTAAATACAAGTTTATTAAAGAATAATAATATAAACCATGTTAATGTGATACGTTTTAATATTTTACCCAGTTAGTATGATATTTATCTGTGGTTTTACATTATCTAATAATATAATTATACAATAATGTTACCTTGCCAATGATACATTTTAAATCTAGATTTTATTGATGTATTATTTTTATATTGACATAGATGCAAATATGATTAAAGGGTGAACTTGAAGCGTGCGCCATGCGTATAAAATCCGTTTGAAATTTAATACGTAGCTTTGAATGCACTCCGATATGCATGGGTGAATGTATCGGAGTTTTGAAAAGGTTAGTAGGTAGATATATTAGATATTATGTAGATGAATATTTATGTTGATGACAGACAGAAATTTAAAAATTAAACTTGCCTTAGTAAATCCCACACACTTAATAAAATTAAGTAGGTAGTTTTAACTTTTTTAAGCTACACTTTCCATAATCTATTACGATGCCTTAGGTACTGCATACTTACCTAATTCATAATTATTCTAATCAACAGACGATATGGATGCTAATTACAAAAAAAATGTATCATGCCGAAAATTGCTAAAACAAAAATTGAATAGATTTTTTTTTAACTTCACAAAACCATCAATTTAAAACCTACAACAATATGTATCGCAAAAGCCAGATCGAAGTGCCCTATCGCATCACTAAATTACAATTTGAAGGGTAGTTTGGGAAAACAAAAAACATTTATTTCAATGGCGGGTCGACTAAATTTACTAGTCATCGACAGGCCGTAAAGACGGAGGCATGTCCCTGTAGGCTCGTTTGGTTATATAGCTTAGGTATGGCGGGCAAAAGATCACGCTTTTAGGATTATTTGACGATGTATTAGTCACTGACTGGAATTTGCTAATTGATTGGTGAAGACGAAGATGCTGTATACATATAATTTCACATGTGAGTATTGAATTGAAAATTATCCCAGGAACCTAATATTTTATGTCCTTCCAATAATAAATTAAAAAGTGAACAGATAGCAACGTATGCAAAATTAACGTAGGTAGTGTACATTAAGTTTTCATAAAATCGAACTAAAATGTTTAATGCAGTAAGTAAAACCAAAATACTACAACATTCTAGAGAGCGAACGTCCCTCACTTGTCTATTTGTAATATTATTTAGTGTAAGATATGTTTTTAGGACTTGCTAGGATACCCAGAAAACAATGTAACTCCTAAAACACAAGTTTATTGCTTTATATTCATGCTCGGGACTACGGAGTGAAACCTGTAGAACAAGCTGAAGTTCTACGATGTAATACACACCTCTAGCTACATACTAACTGATATAATATTGTATAACTACGTCTTTATTTCCTTCCTCAATAGAGTTTGATTGTAACAGAGTAATGCTAATACTAATGTCAGCAAACTAATAGTCATCAAATATCTTATTCATAATATTACCTACTTAAGTCTAAGTTTGACGAACTCTTATTAAAATTAACGCAAAAATCAAAGACGGATACTAAATCTACTAAATTAAATTAAAATAAATTTTATTATTTAATGAAATCATAGTTAAGAATCGAAAGCATGACATGAAAATCAGAATAATCCAGTAGGATTAATACCCTTATTCTTATAGTTTTACAAGTTTGAGAAAATTCTTTCACAAGTATTTACATGGGCAAGCAAAAACGCAATAAATATAAGTAAACGAAGGTCATTATTTCACGCCAAGACATATTTAGGGTCCGGGTAAGTTCGGGAAAGCCCTGGAGAGATCGCCGGGTCCCGGATAAAACTTGAAGTAATTTTCACGTATTATAAAGCATTTGTTGGATGCGCTGTAAATGTGGCCGTTTCCGTGATAAATATTATGTTTTCCCCTTTCAACCCTTGTTTGTATGTAATTTGATGGTCACTTATCCTTTTTTCTTGTGCAGGAGGAAAATAAATGTAAATAGTTTAGAATATTAACGGTTTTAGTGGCTCGTGTTGTTCTTACACTGAATGCATGCTTTTTAGTTTTTACGTAAAGGCTTTACATATTAATATCCTAATGTTTTGACTGTATTGGGTTTCTAATTGATTTAAATAAATCAAGTACCTATTTTTTAAGGAATGTTTCTCAGAAATTGTTGGAAATAATTTGAACAGATTTACGAATTTTAAATATACATATTTTATTAAGTTTTAGTTGTTACCTAGCTCATGTTAATTACATAAATTACATAAAGCAAGAATTAATTACCAGAACATGTAGCCAACAAAGTTAAAACAGTAAAACGTCACGTGAAAAGCATGTTCAAATATTTATATTGGTTTAGGTTAACCCTTGCGTTGCGACCTCCGTCCATAAGACCAGGCGCCTCGCGGGAATGGCCAGGTAAAACATAGACATACAATGCATCTAGACTACCTGGATATTTTTTCGATATATTTTATTCAATATACGTATACTTGTATACAATGATAAGTAATATTTTTATGATCAAAGAATGTGATCCATTTCAATACGAACCTTAAATATAACCCACTCAGTTATTTGTTGATTTGACGATTTCTTAATTTTTCCTGTTAATTTGTTACCAATAAGTTTTAATTTTTATTTTTTAAGTGGCTACAGTAAATGTATGTTATGTTAAATTTTAAGAATTTAAGTACTTCGAAGCTTTCTTAACTCTACACAGTCCGAGGGTCATTTCAGGATCCCGTAATAAAATATGTACATCAGGCCCCTGGATGTAAAAATGTTGTTTTAGAGCCCTCAATAATGTATCCTTTAGGAAAAGAGTGCTCGTCCGCTCGGTTTTATGGGCAGTGTAAATATATTGCCATAATTTAAATAAATTGCATAATAAAAGAAAGAAATGGAACGGTAAGAGTTGCAGAAATTTTTGAAGATAAATATAAGTTTTAATACTGATTGTAATTATTGGCACTACATCGTACAAATATCGGAAACATTATAATAAAATTGAGAAGTGTTGTGACATTTTGGTGAAACTATGATATTTTAAATCACAAATGTATATCAAAAAAGCTCTAGCCGTGAAATTGTCACGTAAAGAGATTGAACTGACGTCACCAAGATAATCCCAAAAATCGCATCTCACTCGCAACTCAGTAAACTATCGGCTAACATTCACTATCAATAAAGTACGAGCCGTTGGGCAAAGGGCGGTCGTGATCGATGGAACTTCTAATTTATATCCAAAGCCCTAAGGCCGTATCGATTACACTCGCTAACTTTGCGCGGCCTGAAGGACCGATGCGAGTTGCTTTTTGCTAAATTTCCAAATCGTCTCTGGAGGGTTAAATGGGCTATTGATCGAGCATTAAGTAAATTAATATTTGTACACTTTTTTTAGCGATTTTTTATGTTAAAAATAAGGTTCCGTGGAAGCGAAATTCGAAGATAAATATCAAAAGTCATAACAGAAGGAAATGAATAGGCAAAAGTATTACATTGTTTCTCAAAAATGGCTGAGAAATAATAAATATTAATTACGAAACCATTAAATTAAATTGGCGTATATAACCTCGGGGCTCTTTCGATACAGTTCGTTAAGCAAGGGTCATCCCACGGGTCACAATATAGCTTTCAATTTCATATCATTAATTAAATATTTTAATTTTGGATACGGCTTCTTGGATTTAATTTGGATAAAATCTTTACCTGAACCCTATTTTTGTTGTATGTCGGTATGAATAATAAATTTATTATAAATCTCTCGATTAAAATATTACGACGATTTCCTTCTTAGTAACAATTAGATAATATAAAATTAAGCATAATGATCTAATCATTCATAACACATTCACACTTATATACACTTATTGACCAATTAATTATAATATTTGTATATGTATCAACACCTAGTATATGCACGAAAAGAACAAGGTTCATTTTTGTCCTATATGATGCGCCACCGGGTACTTAAACCACTGTTATATACCTATGTATTGTAAATGATGAAAAACTATGAATGATCATATCTAATATACGAATGTGCTGGCATCCAGAGTAGGTATCCATCCATACAGAGTATCTAATAAATGTTTTATCCTAAAAATCTTTATGTCTACGTTATCACAGCTAAACCACTGCACCGATTTTGTCCGTTACTTCAAAATTCTGTAGGTATAGTTAATATATTGTCGTCTACATACATCTTTAAAGTAAATAGAGTGTTTTAAGTCAAGATAAACATCGTTAGGTTGATAGTTAGGGTCATCCTGCGGGAGCAAAACTCCGATGCTGATACAGGATTAATTAGGGAATAGTGGAGGCGTGTAGTGGCCGATGGTAGACTTGTACAGTCGCATGTAAAAGTCTAATATTGTATTATAAGTCAAATATTTTTTAGAATCTTATATATGTACAGAAAGTCGTGTTAGTTATCATGAATTCGGATTCGTTTTAGTATTAAGGTGACATCGTAGCATCGTATCAAACAAACCTTTCTATGTATTATATTTAAATATTAAAAAAAAAGGAAAAGCATTACCTCTAATTACCTAAAAATAATTCATAATAATAAAGCGTTAACATACTGTCTAATAACATGTTTATGTAATGAATAGGTAAACATTATCCTTTACAAAAAAAAATGATATTAGAACGACTGAATAGGTAATAGACTTAAAATCTATGACTAGGAGATATGTATTTACGAAGGTGGATATCCGATAAAAGTAATAATACAAGATAGGTAATCTAAATATAGCTTTCAATTACACACATCTCAACTGAAGCGAATAGAATCTTTGATCCTTAGCGCTACTACTATCTATGTCTTCATTATATCTCAGTTATTATCGCCTCGTTTTGTTCCATAAATTGCATAACATTATAAATTAATGACGGCAAGTTTCATTATTTATGGAAGTCACTGATAGTCTTTTTGACACCTTTTAAAACCGACTTCCATAAACAAAAAGAGTAGGTTCTATGTTCGTTTGTATGTATTTTTGATAGCATATTCAATACTTTTTAATCCTTTTTTTTATTATTTGAACTACACTTCTGTCATCGACAGTACCAGACCAGTAGATATTCGTCCAGCGGTTGTCTAACTGAATTACCTATCATTTTGATTGAGCGTTTGAGATCAAGATTTCCCCTTAGATCGTACCACTTATTAACATCCTGATTCCAGACGGTAAATATATTTAAATGTAGTTTACTTCGGGTAAAGGGGAATAATTTGATTTTAGAATTTTCTAGAATAATTTGGAATTGGGAAGGAGTATTGAAGCATCGTCTTGTCAATGTGCATGAGGAAAATTACCTACATTCGAAAAGATCAGGTTGTTGTGGCAGTATATAAACAGCATATTTATTTTGATTATCCACTGTTATTAAGAAGCTTTTTTTGTCATTGTGTGCAAATAATTCTCGCAGTGATGGAAATCTCTAATGGTTGTAAGGATCACCTAGGTGCTATAGTCGAGCCAATTTAATAGGCAACATTTGACGTCTATCAATTTTATCTTCGAAGAGAGGTAACCTGCTTAAAAACATCGATTAAAGTGAATTAATCGATACGGATTTGAAACATTTGTCAATCGAATTTATTAATTTATGATGATTTTTATTCACAAGTAATCAATGCATTCGATTCTAGATGTCAGATTTCGATTTTTAGAGTAACGTCTCTGGTATTTAAAAAGAAAAAAGGTTTATTGACACAAAATTGTAGCGACGTCAATTCTTCAATTCAGAAATTGTTTATTATGTTTAGTATGGTTTATCAGTAAAATGAAATCTTAAAATTACTTGTATCGGTCATTATTATTATAAATATGTAATCGTAATTGAAAAAAGTTAAGCAAATGTGCAGTTCTAACAAAACGAAATATCATGTTATTCTATGTCGTCGTTACTAGGTTACGTTGATGAATTTTGTTGAACTGTCAAATGTTGCCTATTAAAATGGCTCTACTATAGGTATTTAATCGGTCTCAATCTATTGTCAAATATGAAAGAGAGGAAACATTAATAACATTAATTATCAATAATGCATTTTATAAGGATATCAAAAACAAGTCAAATATATTGGCACAGAAAATTCAATTTTACATAATTACAAAAAATGCCAGAATCAAATATCAAGGGTACCCAGGGATATTCCCTAAAGCATTACAAACTACAAGGTTTAGGTATACATGTCTTGAGCAAATATAAGAACAGTGGCGAGTGACCTTTGTCCCTTTTGCGCGTGTGTGGGTAAGGGACAGAGCGTAAGGATGCACGCACACTGCTGTAATTGTTGTGTTTGCAAATGTGCCCCGCGCAGAGTTAGTTTGTCGTAGACGAATCAATGAATTTTCCAAGAAAATTTGTATGGTAGATTTTCGATCGAGATTAATCGAGCTCGTGAGCACGTGGAAAAGTAACGTAGGTAAAAGGTAAAAGTTAAATCACGTTTTTGTGTTATTTATGTATCTAAAGTCTAAACGTTTTATGATTTACTAGCTTACCGCCCGCGGCTTCGCCCGCTTTGTCTAAAACCTAATAAATTATATACTAAAACCTTCCTCTTGAATCACTCTATCTATTAAAAAAAACCGCGTCAAAATCCTTTGCGTAGTTTTAAAGATTTAAGCATACAAAGGGACATAGGGACAGAGAAAGCGACTTTGTTTTATACTATGTGTGATATCCAGACTTATACTTAATTAATATTATCTATTCTGTGACTGTGCAGCCATGAACAGTGTTTTATCTTACCTCAAATTCTTGCATAATATTATGAGTCACCAATGACGATGAAAATCATAAATTTGGATCTATATCGACGTTATAAACTGATCCAAATATAGTTTTCCGACTTTCCTCCCAGTTTATTTGCCAAACTGGTTCTATATCTACCGGTAGCTCCAAAAGAAAATTGCTAACTGCCCTGTGCCTATTAGATTTTATTGCCGTGTCTAAACCTTCTAACACCACGTCTTGTAAGCCCGTTAAGCCGGGCACCTTCCGATACAATAACGCAACCATTCCGAACCCTTTCTTCATCCCGGGTCGACGCTTATAAATTGCGGTGTCCATGCCCTCCTGTCACACTCGTTTGTTTATCTTCAGTATTGACTAATATTTTATTTAGATGAGTCTTAAGTTTAGGTTTTTACGATTGGTAATTTGTATGATAACTAACATAGATCCAGGACATATCAGACGCGGGGCGACAGGTAGCTAATAAAAAAAATCAGTAAAACAGAAGTAACTATTTGGCCATTTATTTGTTCTTAAATTTAATCTATGTAATTGGCTATATCCTTTATAAATATATTTATAAGATTGTATATAATTTATTATTCAAAGACACGACACGACATAAAATGTTAATGAATATTGCCTAAAAAAGAGGACTGAACCTAAAATCGAAAAGGAATTTCTGTTAAAATAACTCCTAAATAAGTAGATACCTATCTACATTGCATAAATTAGTTCTTTTTCCGATATTTACGTAGGTATCGTATAACATTTATTAGTTTTCCCAATGTTCAATAAATTCAATAAACTTGTATACTACACAAAACACATCAGAAAAATATATATTTATTTACCCCTGTTAATATTTTCTACGGGTAACATTTGGAAACAAATATTGCCATATTACGCGACCCCTGCCCCTTCAAATCGTAATAAAACCGAGGACAGACCACCTTACCGTATTTACTTAACTTGGAAACTTTTTCATTTCCTCACAAAACATGTTGTTTTTATTGACGGTCACTACCTTCTGTGTAGACTAGCCTTTATTGGGGTATGCTTTGAAATAATATGACTATTTTGGTGCGCGATGAAAATTTTAATAAGCGTTATTTGAGAATAATATTATGTTTAATATGTTCTAGTACATATTTAATTTTATGGATTACACAAGTGGAAAAAATACGTCTTTGGAACGGTTATGTTTTTGTTAGTTTTTCACTGAAGTTAGAAGTAAGTGACTATAATAGCTGTTAGAAGTAAATAATCTGAACTTTTTAAATAATTTTTCGAATTTTCAATTTCCAATTGTAGATACTTATTCGAAAACGTATTCGTCCAATTAACGATTCCAAAGTAAACAGACATATATCAAACAGATTATCAAAATTGTAAATGCAATATTAAATAATATTTAAAAGACATTAAAATAAAGACATTCAGATGTTAATTATTGACATCAAGCATATGATTTTCTCTAATGTACCTAATCATTTTAGTTGAGTGAGTACTTTCGTTTAATATTCAAAAATTAAGTTTAAAATATGATTTTTCATCTCAATTAAGTTTTATAAATAACGCGCTCTCAAGTACAAAATGAATTACTATAAGGTAATGTACATTTTTATTTTTATTTAGAACTGTTTTAAAATATGACGTTATTAATTAAACACAATATATCAAGAAGCCCTTTTTATTCCTTCATACAACATCATATTATATTTCTATTAAAAATGTACCTGTAATACAATATCTTTTGCTACAGAAAAAAATCAAAATCGATTAAGTAATTTCGGAGCTTATTCGCTACAAACCAGCATACACTTCTTCTGTAATGTTAGTTTATAAGAAAATAAATAAAAATATTCATAATTGTATTGAAATAAGCTTATATTAAGTTGATTTATCGAACTTTGGCAAGAAGCGATATCATTGGTAATGCAAATACAGCGGCTGGACCCTTTGTGCTTTGTTTTATACTAGGAAGTTACTGTCGATAGCTAAAATTAGCAAAATATTATTATCCGCCAAGAGGTATATTTTACACAATATCAATGATTTTATTTACACATTCTAGATATTGTTTATGTATAAAATGGAATGGCATACCACACTTAGTAAAATATAAAAATATTTATAAACAGGTAGATACGCGCATATTTAAATCTTGATTGTTCACGTAAACTTTTTGTTTTAATATAAGTATTTAGATTTTTACTATGGAGTTCTAAATTGTTATCATCGGATTTAAAACAATCAATGATTGTTAATAACTATTACCTATATACTTAACGTAAACTTGAATAGGGTATCCTTTTCATAAATATCTATGGCTGTAAATAACAACGTTTTAAAATTGTATGCGACATTTATATTTTATTTTATTATACTTAGGGCTGATTTTTCAATCCTTGGTTAAAACTTATCCGTCCAATAAAGATAATATTAAAATGTCACCTGTAAACTGTCAAATGCAAGTACCTAATTAGAATACATTTTTGATATGGTAGTTCTTAGTTTAATACGTCGTCATTCAACGAATAAGTTTTAACCAAGGATTGAAAAATCAGCCCTTATTCAATAAAACTATCCTTCCTTCACTGTCTTCATTTAATTCTTAAAGTAATGAGATTTTAAATACACAAATAATTCACTATCCAATAAAATAATGTATTATAATGCTAGTTAAAACGATAGTGCAAACAGAGCATAAGCTAGCGCTGCGGCCAGTTCTCCCTTTGGGCAGTACACCCTGCAAACAACACATAATAAAACATAATATCGTTTATATTGCACACGATTTTATACTCTATAGTATAGAGGTTACGGTGGGTTATCCCTTGCAATGTTTTGTGGGCAGTTTGGTTTAGGGGGGCGGTCGAATCGTCGGATAGTGTAGCGCGATTGTGTAGTTTTGATTTTGTTGGAATTAGATTAGTTTGGAAATGTTGAAATGAAAAGTTTTTATATAATTTTCAGCTTAAGATAGTTCAGTTTGGATTTGATTCCTAGTTTTTATTATCTTTATACTTAATAATAAATTACAATGATCCATTTGGATAGAGAAAAATTAGTTTTAGTTAATTGTTCTCATAATATATAAAAATTTTAGACCATTTAAGTAGGCATCGTCCTAAGTCCTAACCCTAACATGAAGAAAAATAGAATAAGCACGTAACTTTGTTTGTACAGTGTTCATAATTATTGCTTGAAAAAACAACGACAACAATAATGTTCTAAGAATGTTCTAGATATTTATATTTCACTTATTATGACTTATAATTTTTAATGTTATAGTATAGGTTTGAGGGCCGAATCTGGATTTTGTTCCTTGTGTAGATTAACATGAACAAAATATTTACTTGAAAGCTCATACTTAACCCACAAAGGAACACAGGAAATTCCTTACAAACTTCTTATTAGAATTAGGTAGAAAACTTTAATAGAAAACATTTAAATATAAATATTTTAAACGTTGAGGCATAACTTAACTATGATCTAGTTTTATAAAACTGTAGGTATACCTATAACTACATAACACAGCCCAACAAGTTACAAAGGTAACCCATATAATGATATAACCCCATAATAGTTACATGCATCGGCACCTGTCGGACGTGAGGAAACGTCATCTACCTCACATGTCAAACTGTACAGTGACAGGCGACCGGCCGCGGCGGTCCGCAAATTGCTTTGTATCCAACGTTTTTCCTTGACAGCGGTGTTTATACAAGAAATACCCCTAGTGTGTAGGTACAAACTTTGTTACAGTTGGTGTGCGGTATGAGTAATAAGATACAGGCTAGTTGTATTTATAACACGCTTTTGGTACCTTCAACATCTTTGTACGCATGCACTACCCGTGCGAGTCAACTTGAGACCTGCTACTAATACCCGTCTCTTTCACTCTGACGTGATAATAGAATGGAGTGAAAGGGACAGGACCATTTTTCAGGTGTCAAGTTAACTCGCCCGAGTTATAGATATGTTGTTATCTGGAGTTCATTTTGTCCCAATTTAAATGGACATATTTAATTCAAACTTTGTACACTTAGCTAAGTATAATAATTAAGTTTTTTTTTTGTATTTTAAGCCATATTTATTAATCGTGTTATAGGTAAGTGTTGGTGTACCCACCACTAATAGTTTCTAATTTCTAATAAAAAGTAAATACAAATTTGTTTTCTGTTACAGGAACAAGAACGGATGGCGATTGTCGGTATAGAAGATGGCGTTGAAATACAAGAATAACATATGGAAACATTAGAACGATGAAACGAAACGAAATTCTAAGAAGAAACTAACTATGCTGATAAGATCTCCGTTCAGCGGTAACTTAAATCTCATTAGAACTATTGCATTACAAATAATGAAGTAAAAAAGATTAAAACAAAGCACCGATCCAAGTAAACACTTACTTATATAAAAAACAAATATTTGGAAAAGTTTAGGAATGTATAGAGAAGAAGTATCATTATATCAAGTCTTTAACGTTCAAACTAAAATTCAGATATAGATAGTGTTATCATTTACAACCGGTTCAGAAAGAAGGTTCTACAGAGAAAATCGGGCAACAAACTCTGTAATTGCTCTTTAAAATCATGTCAATGCTACATGTACCTACTTATATCATGATTTTGATGCCAAAGAACATTGTTTTGAAAATCGCTTCAGCCTATACTTTATGGCGGTGTCGCCAGTGACAGCGTGACGCGGGTCCGGCCGGTCGGCGATATTCTACCTATTTCACCGACTGTCGCCTTTGTGGCGCAACTTCTTCTGATAACAGGATGGTACGTACTCGTGTTATGTCTTGAATATTTATGGAATATTACTGGGCTCTTCTGTGAGATAATTCTGGTTATACGATTTTTTTCTAATAAGACTAGTGCTAGAATTGATAGTAGTAACTGTTTTGATTTGTAATTTCTCAGTTTTCCAAAATCACGAGTCATCCACATGACGTCTACGAGCAAATTTTTATTCGTTGCATCATGCATATTTTAATTGCTAAAAAAGATCCCCAAAAACTATTAATATTTATCTACACTATTCAATAAATAATACCTATAAATTATTATTTGTGAAATAAAACCGAATATTACAGGTAAAAGTTTTAGAACTTGTATAAAGCTCGACTCGTAATAATTAACTTCTCTGTCTAATAAAATTTATTTCCGCGCCCTCTATCGTTGAGTAGCGGTAAACATGAGGTAAAGTTTAACACAGAGGCCGCTATTTTAGCTGCCATCTTAATTCTAATAAGATCGCTAGTTCAGAGTTTGCATTTTCATCTGATTGGATATTGTACTAATTAGAAATTTGATTTATTAAAATATAACAAAATTTAATTTGTATACAAGCTTCTAGAAAAACACAGAATATTATACCTATTCTGGAAACATTTTCCGAATACGACCTCCGTAAGCGATACGTCCATTACGTCATGTTATTGGATTTACTTAAATAATTTCTAACCAAATAATTCACAATAAACACTAAAACTCCTATTAGCACTACGTTAAGCACTAAAATTTCAATAACAACGCTGTAACAATCGTTTACATGCAAAAGAAAGTTTAAAAGTTTCGTGAAAGTCGGGCGATGTGTAAAAATGCAACTTCTAAAGAGTGAAAGTGGCGTCTTTGCAGTTCAGACGATTTACATAATTCATAGTTTTCAGTGTCACTTTCAAAGTTTTATGATTTTGTTTAACATTTAACACGGTTTGATGGGGTTAAGTGCTTTTTACTTAGGTATATTTTGTTTGATGTAAAATTTAGAAATTCGAAAGGTTTAATAAATAATTAAGATTATTTTCTTGTAGATTTTTTTCAAATACTTAGGTAGGTACTTAGAATTATTTTAAACTAACTGTGCCGAGCGGTTTCATTTGCGGACGAACCCTTGGGATTCGTCAGATATAATTTCATTTTGAATCCATAAATTTCAAGTGCTTACCTATATAATATTGTTAACAAAAAAATTAAGAAATAATTTTCCATTAATATCTACTTATAACTATTTATTTATAAACTGTACCCATTCCAAAGCTATATAAGTAATTTAAAGTGTAGGTAATATCACGGATAAAAACTAAAAAATTTACTACGTTATAATTCAAGTAAAAAAAATATGTATTTTTGACCAATTAATAATGCATATAGGTACATGGATTTTGGATGAATAATAAATTAACTTCTACAATATACAGTCACAAACATTACAAAAATAGTCCTCAAACCTATTCAGAAAATACAAAATTTCCTATCGCGTCCACAAGTTCTACCGCGTCCCATACCGTCAATTCTCATTCATTTCCCGACAAAAACTCACTTAGTGAGCTGTTAAAATGGGCGGCGAGCGAATATCCGACAAGATTGGCTCGCTGATTGGTTCTGAGTGAATGATTGAATGCGTTCTGTGGTCGAGTTAGGTCTTATACTGAACTGATGGAAACTATCTAAGTATACATATATGTAGATTCGAGTCTATGACGGGTTCCCTGGTTTCACGTGAGATGAAATTTTACGTCAGAATCGTTTTATTTAATGAGTTTTTTCTTTCTAAATTATGATTATTGTATCATATCTCCACAAAAGTTTGAAACATCTATTAGTAAGTATTTGTGTGTTGATCTATTTAGTATTTATTTACTACCTACCTACGTTGATAATAGTGAAATTTGTAAAATTCTAAAGCATATATAGCTATTCAAGCTTAAGCTAAACTCGGTTGTGCCTACAAAAAAAAAACTATTAAACGTGTAGAAAAAAAATTTAATTACTATTCAAGCAATCTTTTTCATTAATTTTTACAACTGATATTCAGACTTCAGAGACTTATCAAGTATCAATGTAAGTATTGTCTATTCTCTTTGTTCTAACAAAGTCGCAAATAATTATTGAACAAGAACACGATAAGTGGAAATTAATGAGAATCTAACTGGATTACAGAATGGTGTAAAAATTTTAATTGCACTTGCAAATGATACAAAAAGATTTAACCCGAGGAATAAACAATACGAATTATTTTCACAATAAAACATAAAAACCTTTGAAGAGAGGATGGGAGTATTTTGTAGCCGTGAAAATTAAACATTTGAAGAGCGATCAATGAAAAATGAAATAAACAATGCAGGTATCCTGATAGGGTGCTGAAATAATCCTTTAAAATATGTAATGACCAAACAACTCGGAGTTTTGAGTTTCTTATATATTAATATCTATCTATACACAAGATACTTGCAAAATATCTTTAACTGTTGCATTTAATTAATTATAAGAGAAGTGCTTTGGTGTTTAATATTTACATACTTACCTATATGTTAAAAACCATACATTTGAAAAAATGAGACAATGTTGATAATAATATTTTCCCTTAAATAATCATGTTGTTCTTTTCATTTCTTATTTCAAATAAAATAATTATATTAGTTTTGTATACTATACAATTTGTGTGTAAACAAAAAGAATGAGTTTGAAGTTACTCCAAATTAAAATTATAATTCAATACGACAAAGCGGCAATTGGAAACGCCCATATTAATAAGTTACGGAAGAAGTTGATTTGGTGGTAGACTGTAGTGTATACGGATCCTTAGATAGGTATAGGTAGAACTGTTTCGATCTTATAAGAATTTTATTTTACCTCATAATATATTAGAAAAATATTTAGTCCAATTAGAATTAAGCAGAAAATGATAATACGATTAAATTACATTTTTTACATAGGTTAAATTATAGTTCATAATTTTCTTAATGGCCTAAACTCAAAACTCTAGTATGATGTCCTTCAACTGTTAAAAAAAAATTATATGTAGCATAATATCACTCTCAATATTAAGTATCACATCACGTGTTTATAAAAATACGTATTAATAACGTGTAACGTCGATATCTTCACAAAGAGTCTCTTTGAGCCGATAACCCTTTGAAGATGTCTCATTATTTCTGCTCCCTCACGTGAAACAAATTCTATTCACTTTCTACCCACCTTATATGCATTTTTTGCGGGTAAATTGCAATTTGTGGACATAATTATGTATTTATTAATTGATATAGATATAAATATTGGTGATGAGTGATTAGAGACAGCGTTTAATAGGCCATATCACAAGAGGATATTTTGTAGTTGGATTTTTTAAGTTCTATTATTATCAATGTTGCAGTAAATAGTGCTTACAGCTACTTGTTCACGTCGCAAAATAAAGCTTCTTATTTTGAGGTAATTTAATCTCAATTTTGAAATTGACTAGTTTACCTATTGTCAATTAGTCACTCAAAATACATAATGAAAAATATTTCCGCCCTTCCTCGAGTATTACTCATTCTGTTTATATAAATCGCATCAAAATCCGTTGCGTAGTTTTTAAAGATAAGCATAGGTACAAACTTAAAGACAGACGCGGAAAGCAAATTTTCTTAATAGATACTATGTAGTGATTAAAATTGTAATTTGCAACCAAACCAAGAAACCACACCTAACCTTAAGAACAACATTAAATTTATAAATACATACACGCATATACCCGCATATACTAAAGGACTCATCACACACGCACAGCGCTAATATTAATCATTCGTGGGCCGGATTGCGCGTCATTAATCATTGGGCGGCGGCAATCTGAACGACTGGGGAGCTTTTTGTTAATTAATCTATATGTTATGTATCATCTTACATACAGTACGGCCCTGGTTTTGGCGGTATATAAACAAACTTCGTCCTATGCGATATTGTAGAGATAAACGAGTATAGATTGTTTATTTTTGGCTCATATAAGGTTTTAAAAAATA
>CAJQZM010038149.1:47410-89357 GCA_907164665.1 Colias nastes | reverse complement strand
ATAATCTATAGTTGATAAAATAATAATAATAATTAGAAAACCTTACAGAAGTAAAAGTTATCGACTATAAAATTTTGATTGTCATTTAAAAATATTATTATTATCATCAAAACAACAACAATGATATTGTCCAATATAAATAATATAGTTATAAAAAGTTACACATAAAACGAACTTAATTTGGTTCTCATAAAACATCCAATTTAGTATAAATCAAATAGAATTTACAATTGCCAGCTTTCACTGAGGTCGTCCCTTGAACCCTCTATTGGCTCAGCACGTGTCCATCATAAACCTGCTTTACAACCCCGCTTTGTATAGCTGGCTATATACGAAGCGATAAAGTGACAATATAGGGTCTCCTCATATTTGCGGGCTTTCGCGAAAAAGATGACAAAATGAAACGACAACATGTAGTGAAATTTATGCTTTCTATGTGTGTGTAACCTTTTTCATCTCGAAAATAGCGTAACCAGTATAGTTTATGATCTAGGCCTTTAGTTATACTGGTAACTATAAATACAACTTTAAGGCTTGCAAGTCTTCTAACTAATCTTCCATTGTTTTCTAAAACATACCTGAATATTAACTAAATCTGATATACTAATAACGAAATTCATAATATTATATTATAATTAATGTTAAAATCATGTTTTATTTAAAGTTATTAAAACAATTTGAATTTCTCAACAAAACATAGGTCTAACTTATGAAAACATGATATTAAACGTAAACCTCATAAGATAACATTGAGGTAGCAGGAATTCTCATCGCCGTCGGCTTGTAGCCTTAGCAATATATTATAGTCCTGACGAAGAGAAAAGAGACGAGACTCTTTCCTCGTACACAATCAGGCATAAGTTAGAAAGAAACGTATGAGACTAAAGTCGCACGTCTCAAATTTCTAAAGGTTTTATTGCATTCCCCGCAAGCACAGACGCTTAAACTTTATTGCTGTGGGATTAAAGTAATATTTGCAGCGACTAAATGATGTCGAGGCAATTTCGCGATATTAAAAGCTGTGTATGCGACGACTCCGGTCAATAGTTTGGTATCCCGTATGTGTTTGCTCTGTATAATGTAGAAAGGAAGTTTATATCGTTCACATTCCCGGCCAACGACGTGCGATAACGCTGCATTCTTTCTCAACTATTTATACATTATGTTATGTATTAAACATAACTTTAGCTCGTGTAACTATAAAATTATTAAAATAAAATAAATCATGCGCGATAGTTATAAATTGATTAAAAGAGATAATTTATAGTTCTTTATGAACATTAAGAAAACTTATTGCAAAGTATCAGTGCGCGACGAAAGTTTCCAGTTGAATGACTTGGCAAAATTTTCTCAGAGAAGCAGCGACAGATAGTTCGATAGACTCCGGCAGGCGAGAGCTGTAGAAAAGGGATCGGAAAGTGCACGCCCGATGAAGTCTATACGCCATTGGTGTCGTTTCCGAACATACTTACTGAACATATAATATACTCCAGTCAGTCAAGACAATCAATTCACAATAATTCCAAAAGTTTTCAAACTTCGGTCAAGTGAATGGTACATTGGGGCGACAATAAATCTCATTTTGCAACCTTGTCCGCAGTCCGGAACTGCAATTAAATTATTTTTTGCTGTATGGTCGTGAAAAAAATTCCAAAAGTTCTGCAAACTTGGGGAAGTTTTCGATATAATATTTCATATCACGTATTAAATTTGCAACCAATCTCAGTGTACGGAACATCTTTTGATATTGAATATTAATGTTTTTTTTATTTATTAAACTGAATGAGGTTGCAAATTTGTAAATGCATCAGAATATATGTTTTCGAAGTTTGCAACCAAGTTCCAAAACTTTTGTAATTATTCCGAGACCACCTTACTCGAAAAAATGACCACGAATTAAAAATAATTATAAATAAACATGTTCCGGTCAACGAAAAAGGTTGCAAATTTATACAACCGTTCGGTATATATTTCCGATATCTGTGTCGAGTTTGCAGAACTTTCGGAATTTTTTTCACGACCATACAGCAAAAAATAATTTAATTGCAATTTTAACAATGTTCCGTACACTTAGATTGGTTGCAAATTTAATACGTGATATGAAATATTATATCGAAAACTTTCCCAAGTTTGCAGAACTTTTGGAATTTTTTTCACCATCATACAGCAAAAAAATAATTTAATTGCAATTTTAACAATGTTCCGGACTGCGGACAAGGTTGCAAAATGAGATTTATTGTCGTCCCAATGTACTATTCACTTGACCGAAGTTTGAAAACTTTTGGAATTATTGTTAAATTTTCGATTTCGGATGTCGATTCTGACTGATGTAATACTCGTATTGCACTTCAAAGCTCCGTTTTTTTATTTTTCATAACATTTTCACAGATTCATATTTAAAAAATAATCATTTGTCAGCGCTGTTGGGTATTCGTTAATTTGAAATGCACGGAAGGGAAGCCGATCGATCCATTCACACCCTCTAGATATGATTAGTAGCTAATTGAATCTCGGGGTGAGATCCGCACAGTTTAGTTTTCTAATTTACGAGACTTTCCTTTACTCAAGAGAGTAAAAGGGTTGAATTTAATCAACACCGACAAACTCTGAATCTCGTAAAAATTATACGTAATTGTAACTCAATTCGAATGAATAACACATTAACGAGAGGTCAAATGGAATTTTAAGTAGGCTTTTTGTAAATTGTTTGACAATGTGCCCTTTATATGCTATTACATTAGCGATAGACTACTATTCTTATAAAAAATGTTATATATATTCGTTAGACAATATTTGTTATCTTTCAAAAAGATCATGTGAAATTGAAAATAACTTAAAACATAACATATAATACACTACGTACCAAGAACGTATACTCTAGAATACGTAGCTGGTATAGCCGCTTTATCATTCTCTATACACAAATATTTTAGAAAGGATTATCGTTTAGCGAAGCCCCGTATTATTGTTATTTATGGGGTGTTACTTTTTGCATATATTTTAGTTGATAATAATCTTCTGCTTTAACTTTATATTCCGGCGGTGTTCCCACTCCACTCCCGCTCTGCAAATTTGATAATGAAAGGGCTTCACTTGTGTACTGCAGAGATAATGTAAATAAGTATGCAAATTATGCTGCAAGTTCCATTCAAATGAAACTTTTCAGCTGTTTTGAGAATTTATTCTAATGCCACGTTAAGAGCGAGTCGATAATTTGGTAATCCTACTTTTTAAACGTTTAAAAAATGCATAGCTCGCATAGTATAAAAACAAGGATAAATAAAACGGATCCAAAATCACTGTATTAATATTAATTACTTAAAACGTTTACTGAATGAACCCCTACATATCCATGATACCGGTAAAATGGCGTAGAGCGAGTAAAATATTTCCTCTGTTAGTGAAAGTGGCTGTGATAGCAATGTGACGGTACGTAGCCATCAATCATTTATCCGTGAAGCGCTTCCAGCAATACCGCGAAAAGCTTTAAAGCGACTCTACTTTATAATGTATCACGTTAAAACAGACTTTAAAAGGCTCCCACCGCCTTCATTGTAAAAAGAAACCGTGCAAACATAATAGATTGGTACCGGATCTTGATAAAGGCACACTGAGTTTTATTTTCGGAGACTTTTATCAGCGCTGAAAGGGAAATTTGCTATCGCTGTTGAATTATACTCGGTACGGTAAAATTGATTTAAGTATCATTTCAACTGTTTATTTTTACTTCTTAATATTTTTACGATTCTTTCAATTTAAATAATGACTTTGCAAATCAATGGTTGTGTAAACATGAACTTGAATAATTGAAAAGCCAACATTTGTTGCGTAAGTACGAGTAAGTACGTAAAACAAGGTTAAACTACTATAGTAATGCCAGTACAATGCCAATTTACAGAACTGGCGTAAAACGACACCCAAAAGAACAAGAAATGATAAACCGTCATTTGGAGACCTTAACATACGGGATTCGATCCTTTCAATTTTCGAGTAACATAAATTGGGTTATCAATCAATATTACTTCCCTATCTCCAACTTGTGGAAACTTTCCGCAGGACGCGTGCTCGAAACACTGAAACTATATTCCCAAACATTTGCGATGAAAATTTAAACGGTTATCTATAAATAAACAGACTACGCGGTGCTACGCGTTTGCAAAATAACTGAATCATTTTTCATCCACGACACTTCAATTAATTAAACATCAACCCTGTATTGCCGCTGCAGATATTATTGTTTTTAAGTTTAATATGATGCACTTAATTTATTTTCTGCTTTTTTCATAAGTATCAAACTATTTACTTTTTATAAAATTGTGTTTTATAAAACGGTATATTGAGTTGAATGTGACCTTTAGGAAACCACGTGATTATTATGTTATGATTATATGTATTGTATCAATGAAATTTATCAAGTCAACTGTATATTTTTGTTTTTTATATAATTTCATCATTCTAATAAAAATTACTTATTACATTAGTCTATTTACAACTAACTGTAAATAGTTCGTTGAAATTATATTAAATTTATACATATGCAATTTTATAGAACACGAAGAATTCTAAAAATCACAGTTGAAACGGTCGAATTACGACAAGTCTTAGTTACACATTTCTGCGTAATAAATGTAAAGCAAACTCATACACGATCCTTTGTTTGATCAAGAACCCCACTTCATAAATAATAAGCAACATATCAAAGCAGAGCCCTAAAATAATTAAGCAATAAACTTTATTAGTGTCAAGATACAACCTAATAAAAGGATAAAAAATTTAATACTACCTATTCTTGTAGCGGCGTACAACAAGGTATCAGACTGCGCTGCTCTCATTTATACTTAATCCTATTTGATATATTGGTCCATTAGGAGCGCTGTCCCAGCCTCCTCCTCACCGAGATTGTAAGAAAATACCAAGTAACGAGGGCGATATACCTTTATGGACGGGCACTCACTTTGTATCGGTTTGTTAGAAAACGATACAGTCGCTAGGGTTGTTATATAAAGGTAAGTTACGAGATAAAGTATAGTATTGATTTATAAATAATAGTCTGAATCCATACTTTTGTTCCACTGCGATTTATAATGTATCAGTTACCAAAGGAATTTGTATCTTTGGGTGTTTTATAGTTCTTCATATATTTTCATTTGCTTCACATGAAACAGAAGTTTATTTATACATACTTACAAATGTATATATTATATAGGTCTATGAACAATATTTACGTGAAGGTAAACAATATAAATAATAAAGAGACTGAAGTAGCCTGGCTAAATCCCATTTGAGGAGACGCAGAGCGCGGCTTGAGTGCGCAAACGTTTCGAGTTATTCCACCCGAGCGCCCAGCGTTCCCTATCAAAGAAAACGATTTGTACACATCCTTATTCCTCTGTCTATGTTTAAATGAACGGTAAACTTGCGACAAATGCCAGCTTTTTGTAGTTTTCTTTTGTTCCATCAAATCGTGTTTGTACAGATTTGTTTGTGGTATCCAACAAATAGCAACACAAACAAGCTACAATATCCCATAAATGTTTTTAATACTATTTCTCTCTATAGTGATTTTATAAGACGTTTTCTTCAATATATCCTTGTGCAAAAACATTATAATCACCAAGTCAATTGACCACCTGGGTGATTAAAAGGCAAATTGCATCTTTTGTAAGACATTTTTCTCGAATATACCCTGATATTTATTGTTGTTAGGCTTGATGTACCAATAAACCTTCTGAAAATAATATGAAATTAATATATGATATTAAATTGTGTAATTTCTTCTCGTTCTCTTCTATGTTGCCAGGCGCGTATAGAGGTTATCTTGTTAATAACATTACCAAAACGTTGTGCTGTCCTATGAACATGGCTTTAAGAAGTAGGTACTTAAAACGAAATATTTTATATGCAATTAACGTCAGGTTGGATGATCGCGGCGACGAGTCAGACGATCTCCAGACGGCTCTCCAAGACGACTTTCTTCCTTGATTAAAACTCGGAATAGTAAACGGCGAAACAATTTTCCTTCTTTGCGCGTCCCCGTCTCTCGAGAAAACTAATATTGAAACGTGCGGATGAGAAAACTTTGATTTTTTCTGTCCCTCCTAGTTATGGCAGAAATTTGCAGCTCCTTTTTATTTTACCAAATTATCATTCAAGCTGTTTACATTCCAGCAACTACAGATGGCTAAACCAACAGTCATTAAAGATGTGGCGTGTAAGCGGTTACATGAAAGCACATGTATTAAACATACAAACTGTTTCAGATACCACGTGCTTTTAATGGATATTTTGTTTACCCTCTTTTTAACTTTGTTGTTATTTATCATGAGTATGATTGTCATGAGTCGATTTTTACTTGGAAACTTTGGAATAATCCTGATCCATCGTTACATAAAACTCGTAAGTTGTTCACGTCTCAACGGATAATCGAGTTTATACTTGAAGGGCCGCCATCAATCATTTATCCTACTTACTCCATCTCCGCATCTCTTCGCGAATGGATCCGCGCCGTGCTGAGGAAAAACTTTAAAGTGCTCCGTGTTACTGTGACGTATCGAACACTTGATCATTTGCACGACCCACTTGAATTATAAGTTTGACATGTTTACATTATTACGTACTTCTTCAAAAGTTAACTGCCTCTCGTGAAGGGAGTTAAGAAGCGTATGCATGTAAAATGTTTTCGGGAGAAGTTTTTATTATCTTCATAAGCACCGATAAACGGGATGGTCTTCAAAACTTTTTCTGTTAATAAATGTTAGTTTAGACATAAGAACTAATATTATTCATGTAATCCAAGATTCAAGTGAAATCTACTAATATTAAACGTATTATAAATATAAACGCTTTTAAAAAGCTTAGTTCTAAAAGCTTTTCCTTAAATTCTTGCAACATTTCAATGCATAATACTGAAATATACCTATCTGCAATCGTTTTCACGAATCAGACAATAAATGCAAAAAGTAGGCAGCATTCTAGATAGCTGCTCGCATGGGTGCTTTATGAGCACTTAAGTGCCTTCCGGGCGAGGGATGTTTAAAACTTGAGCTTACGAGACCACAACGGGATCGAGTAGGCTCCACTTATAACATGACAATGTCAGATTTGATCATGGCCGAGGACATTTTTACGGCGAGTTACAAAAAGTTTATGAATACCCGCGCTAGCTTCAGTATATTGTCGTTTTTATGCGCGCGACGGAATGTCTGTTAAATTAAATTCTTGTGTTCGTTGACTATGTTAAATGAAACAGTAAATCCATCCTTTTAATCTGTGCTCATTTAAAATTTTCATTGGAAACATTATGTTTATCCTCCGACTACATCCACGATGTAATGAATACAGTTACCGCTATATCTAAAATGTATGAATAAGTAGGTAGGTACTTACCTACACAATATTGTGTGATAATAAAGCATAACGGAAAAACGTTTGTATTCTGCTATCACATTGCAAAGAATCTCTTTCAAAGCGCCAACAATACAACAACGCAAAAAATTAAATTACAATGAATCCGAGCAAGTTTCAATTTTCAAAAAGCTCGGTAAACTTGAGACGCTCTTTGCTGCTCTCTGCATAATATCCTTGCAACTTAAATTTCCATAATTAGTCGGCGCCTATCTTGTATCAGCTTACCATCGAATAAATTTGCGAAAACAATAAGTTCTTTGTCTCGAGCTACGTATTCATTAGAATAAATTTTGAATGAATCATTTTAATTAATTAAACAAACAAATCACAGAGTGGACGAGACGATGTAAAGTTGAAAGTACTAAGTTAGAAGTAAATAGAAACTGTTAATTTGAAACTGCAAAAAGTGCCTCAACAGCGTAGCAAGAGGACAAATTAGAGGGAATGGAATATAGTTTACTTTAAGTTAAACTTATTACGATCCTCGAGAAACAAGCTCTCGGAGGCTCGCTCGGCGCGCGGGTCAAGTGCCCAATTTGTCACCCGTGCAAACTTCCGACTACTTACTTCGGCCGGTCCCGTTCGATTCCATTAAACTTTCGAGATCTTTTGAAGCTATTTTCTTGTTTAAATTAAGATTTACCTAATTCATCCTTCAGCGGCTTAAGTGATTTAGGACCTTTAAAAAATAATATTTTCACATTATTTTCCGTGCGACCACTTCTCTCGTCGATAAATCTAAAGGGATGGATGCGATTTAATGGTAGCGGTCGCTGAGTGAGGTACAAATCTAAATAAAAATCTCCCCGGGAGATCACAATGCGCTATCATAAAAATTAAATTACGTTAGGAGTTTCACTGTAAGTGCGCGCCATTTTATAGGGACGTACGCCGGCGCGTCAGGGGTACGGTACGCCACATCAAACGGCTCATACAGCGCCGAGCTCTCGCACAAATCAAATTTGCCAGCACTTTCTTTCGTTACCGCTCCAAAAGCTACTTCTTTTTGACCTGTCTCACTTTGTAAGTCTATCAAAATATGCATCTATATTTGTTTTTAAAATTGTGATTCCTTTCGCATGAAAATCTGAATTGTTTTATGATAGGATGTTGCAGACTGATTTATAATCAAAGTTTTATTATTGCAGCGCCTCGGGCATAGCGAAATCAAGTGGCTAATTTGTCAGTGAGCGCAAACTTGCCGTCGCGGACTTGTGCGGACGCTGCAATTCGATTAAACTTCTGCTGAAGTACCTACACAAGAGGAGCCTACTTAACGCAACAGAACTGTACATCTACGTTGGAAATTAAATTAACTAACTTATCAGAAGAGCCTCCTTACAACCCACCTATCTATTACCCTTGAGCACTTTGAAACAAATTATATCAACGAAAACTACTTACTACTTTAATATTTGTTAAACAAACTTTCAAATGAAAACGCCATAAAGTTGAATAAGTAAAGCAAAATCTGAAAAATAAACATTAATTATGAAGGGGGCACAAATGAAATCCATAAAAATTTTACCTTATACATCATTCCTTCACAGCATATAGTATTGGAATCAGTTTTTGCTGATATCTAGATACATATTATGATTGATTAGCTTAAACATACCATCAGATTACAGGCGATCAGTGTCCAGAGTTTTATAATTAGTTAAATGTTAAAACGTTAAAGTATACCTTAACCAATCAAGGAACTCTAGGTGACTCTACCTAGAGTCTGTTTCTTAAAGCATTAATTTTTACATTTTTACATACACATTACACAAATTATGATTGGTTAGTTAGGTTAATATCTTCACTTAGAAGGGGCGTCTATATTAGAGGTATAAGAATTAGTTCTATTAAATATTAAAGTAAGTATTTTATCGTCACTATGTCTTTTTCTACCTACAAATTTTATTTTACTTAGCTGGTTACCTTTTGCCCCGGTTGCCTGGAAGAGATCACTTCTAAAGCTGAGTGATACTACCGCCTAACTGTGTTTTGTGTAAAATTGTAACAAAATTTCCACTATACGTAAGGTTAAATAAAAAATAAATAAAATAAATAAATCGTTTCATACTACTCGTCTAAGTCGTACCTTCAGACAGGAACAGTCGGTCAGCGTCAGCGGGCTGGTCGGGCGGCGCGCGGTGTCGCAGCGTGACGTGCAGCGAGGGGCCCCGCGGGGGAACCTCCGGGGGTGCCGGCTCGGGCGGCGACTCGCACTCGCGCTCGCCCTGACCGCTTGTTGGACCTATTTTATAGGATTATCTTGGTATTTGTTGATAAAATACCTAATTTATCTGTGGGATTTTTTTTTGTTCAAAATAACCAATAGTTGGTAAGAAGTTATAGCTTTAAGGTTCAAGAAGATGTTTGATGGTACAACTTGTTCTAAATTATAATTTACACTATCTGTAACAATTCCACCGTGTTTAACTCAATGAAGAGAAGCGAAACCTACAGTTACTAAGAAAATTCTTAATGCTTTAAGAATTTTCTTGGTAACTGTAGGTTTCCCAAAAAAATAACAATAGAAAAATGATTATAAGTAGGTAAGTACCTACTAAATAACTTTTCCAATATTAGATAGATTTTATTCATATTCTGTTCTGATTAATGATACTATAATCCAGAAAAAAACAATCAATTATCGTAGTCTAGACATTGTACGAACGAATAATTATAGATCATTTTTAGCTCAATTTCCATTAAGCTCATAAAATAATTAACGTGAATATTCCTTTAGAGGGCAAAATTTTCACATCAATGTCGAAACCTAAGCAGTTAGCTGCAAATAGCATTGTTATTCCGGGATGCTTACGCTAACGTCACGTGCGTCAGGCTCCGAAAGAAGTATTCGAAGCATCCTTATCAAAGGCACGCCCCCTTAGCATTACGCTTATAATAGGCATGCTACCGTGCTACATACAGAATGCCTAACAACAACTACATCGGAATCCACTGAATATATGCCTCGTTCATTCCCTACATTTCTGAACGGATCGGAATTGTTAATGTGGAGTAATTGAAGATCACATATTGTATCTCGATATATGGTGATGGTATTTCGTAGATAGATAGATAACGAATTTAATAAAAAAAAATGCTGGATTGTGAAAATGCAGCATCACTAAATAAATTGCTCAAAGTCAAACGTGTTTTTATTGAACTACGTTTTATTTTTGGTGCTTTTGAATTTCCATATAACAAATGATTAGGATCGTAATCGTTGGAAAATTTAACACGGCTCGATTTTCGAAAACTTGAAAGAAAAATAATTTACAAGCGTTTGTTTTTTGTTCCCAATATAACATAAGACCCGATTCTGTTTGCCTAAAAATATAAACGTGCAAAACAGAAACGCTCCAGTACATCGAATAGTTCGCTATTCAAATGTTTGTCTATTATTATCTAATATTCTTGGAATCAAATCATCCCACTGAACGGACAGGATCAATAGCAAGCTAAACTATAATAATATAATACCATTTATATGACAGATCCTGGGCCCGCGGCCATTGCTGTCATGCTGAAATTCATCCTGTCGCCGATTGCGCCGTGATAATGTGCCACCGCCCTCGTTGTTAAATATCTCTTCACCTAAACGAAAAAACAATATTTTATAAGATGGTGTCCATTTGTTATCTTAATGTTATTTCGCTTCCTTGGTACAGGGGATAATATTATAAGAGAGAATAAATAAAGTTGAGGCAGGTAATAGATTCCTAAGGCAATCACATCAGAGAAACATTTGAAGTGCATGCACCCCACAAAAGAGTATGAGCTTTCAATTAATTTCGGAGCTTGAATAAATAACATAGGTACCTATACATTTTATTAACAGTTCAGTATAAATTAAGAAAAAAAATGTGTGCGTGTACACTAGTACACGCACTAGTACACGTACATACGTAAGAAGTGAAACTTCTTTATGACCTTATTTTTCAAAAAAATAATTTACTATATAATTACAACTTTACAGAAATACGTCGAATCACGCGTGGTAGAGATAAGAAAAAGATGGCGCGTAACAGAAAAATGTCACGCGTAACGAAAAAATGTTACACTAAATTTTTTTCCAACACCGATAAAGAAGTTTCACTTCAATAACGGAAAGGAAAATTCAATTCATTTGTCTGACAATGAGCTATCATGATACCTGCTGCCTTATGATTTGTACGTAATTTTAGTTATCACTAAGACATCGGCATTAGTATAAATGGTAACTAACCTTTAGAATTTCTATTTCTCCTATAAAAGCGTCGATTAGTGCTTTCAATGGGGAACGGGGATGCTTGTCTTTGCGGGCTGTTCAGAAACCGAGGTGGTTCCTCGCCGCCCTCCGAACCGTATATTCGTCGTTGTTCACCTGAAAGCGAATAGATATTAATTCTAAAATACAAGTTGTTAGATTTCATACATTAACAAAAATGATTCTCAAAGATAAAGCTTTATAGTGATAAAAAATATTAAAACCAGTTGAGATATTTTTTGAGTAAAATCCTAACAAACAAACAAAAATGTAATCTTTGCGCTTTATATTTATTTCCTACATTATTTTATCGATAAGGCAATCAATATACCAAGAGAAATTAACATTACATTTATTAACACACATTTGGGTTGTACTTAATTTGCGTATATAATCTAAACAATAACTTTGTGATAGTTGAGGTCAGAATTAAATAGTAGTTAGGCCGCCTCGGGTCAGGTACAGCTGTGTAAATACCCCTTCTTTTAAAGGTCATATGTAATAGATACATTATCCATATTTGCCTGTAAGTATCTATACAGGAGAAGCAATTTATTTACGAAACTATAACGTATACAAATTGTGATAGATAGATTATCAAAAATGAAACCATCAAAGCTTCGTTTGTATTAATTTCAATTAAGTACATAAGCTTAAATAGTCCATTTTTTATAAGGGGCGCTCTTATTTTTTTAAACGCTCCATCTGTTTTTATGCGTTTTTGACATTGAAAGACAATTTTCTTCAGCTGCCACATATATAATGTAACATATCGGTGAGATAAAAGTGCTAAATAGTTATTTAAAATTATTAAAAATATACCATCCCCTAATACATTTATTCAAATATTACTTCCCAACATTACACAACGCATTATTAAAGATTTAACAACTTTGACCTAACATCTAAAATGACTGCTATAACAAGGCTTAAACGTAACATTAACCTAAGTTACGGGCCACAAATAGCCAAAGGCTATGCAAAACTAAGCACCTTGCTTTAGTTTACTCAACGAATAGCAAACTCAATTAGTAGCTAAAACAACCTCTAAAACGCATTAAGGGATATATGTAGCTGTATAGCTTCACACATCTCTTAAGTATTGGTGTTACAAATGGCCATATAAACTAATAGCCTTTATATTATTTTTGTAAATTCAAAAAGGTCGTACGTCGTAAAAAGAAATGTACGTGAAAAAACATAAGGTCTCATGGAATCTTTACTAATATTAATATTATAATTAATGAGAAATAACTCTATCTGTCCGTCTCTTCCTCACGGCTCAACTACTGAACCGATTTCGATAAAATTTTGTACACAGATAACTTGAGACCTGAGAAAAGACATAGAATAGATTTATACTGAAAAGCCAACAGGAACTCTACGGATTTTTCTATGACTAGGGTGAAACAGCGGGCGGAAAGTGGATTATAAATGTATTTGGAACATACCACAAATTAATTTCTAAGGTTTCATACTAAACAAATATTTCTTTACAATTTCAATAAAAGTAGTATGTAAATTTAGAAATAAGAGACTTTCCACGAATTTAAAACGTGATTTCTTCAGTATATTATTTTACCCGACGTTTTGAACACTTTACAGCGAGCGTGGTTACTTGGTGACTGAGATGTTATATGTCTTGGCGGTCATACATAAACTGTTGTTTGTAAAACCCTTATCTCTCTTTTTCTAAATGTGTAATAGGTACTCGCGTAAATTAGAGACAAGAAAAAACTATATAAATTGTAAATTATTTTAAATTAAATCGAATATTTTTTTATCGTTTCAAATTTAGAACGTTTAATCTTAACTGCCAGTTCTCTTTAATTGACTTATGTTACAGATTAAATTCTTTTTTTTTACGAACCTATTTGCGTTTGTTTATATTTCTAAAAAGAAAATAGCGACTCAAAAAATATCAAAAATTTATATCGTAATAAATAACAAATTAAATATTAAGGGGTGTTAGGCGGTCAGCGAAAATTCAGCTATTCGGGCCTGAGGTAAGCGGTGAGGGGGTCCGCGTTTAGTATGGAATCACGCCATTCACATTTTTATCAAAAAGTGAATGAAAATATTTAGTATTTTCTAAATCTAAAACAGTCACGAAATCGAGAAGGTAAATACCTATGTATTTGTGATTTTATACGAATTATTATCGTAAAATACAGTTGTAATGAGCATTTATATGATATTTTAGAGGTAACTTCAGGATTTTTTTTTATCGAGCAAAACTTTTCCAATCGTGTTTTGGAAACAGTCATCCCATCACACATACGTTCTATAATACATATTACAAATTTCAGTGCGAAAAAACTTCAATATTTTCAATTATAGCTCATAGAAAACAGTATATTTTTCCGTTTTCACCTACTAAGGGCCCTTAATTAAAACCTATATAGTAATGTTTTAATATCAGAATGAACAAAATAGTATAAAATAATTTTTAATCTATAAATCAATTAAAAAAACAAAACAAATTGGTAATTTATAAAAATGAAAATTATTTTATTATCACTGATCCTTGATAAGTGTGCAAAGTTTATTTCGTTATCGAATTCATCCAAAATTCTTAGCAAGCCAATCCTTTAGCTATGTATTAAAGAATACGATACTGATACAATCCAACATCACAGGGTCACTGGACTGGATATTGTAAATCAGACATTTCAATTATTAAATAATATAATCATCTTCCACACTAGCAGTACTCTATTCACATATTTGTTTTAACGCTCTACGAAAATGAAAGACCAGAGAGATGTTTAAAATAAATTAAAGTCTGATGACCCGATACTCAGACGATGCGAGTACTTGTCAATTTATTTATGTATTTATTTGATGGAGATCAGATATTTCAGCTTGTTATTACTACTCTCGGCATCTCAGACAGGTTTATTATTTAATCTCCGCTGGTACACCTGTTTCAACCTTTATATGCGTGAATAAGAATCATATTGCAATGGCAAAAATTCTCCTAACCGTGTATTGCTTCCCCTCGGTAAACAAGGCGAGATTGAATATGAAAATTTAATCGATTAATTTATTTCAACAGATATTATCGTTTATCATTTTATTATTTGTTTATGCGGATAGAGACTAAGTGTACGATGAAAGAAAGTTATTTATTTATCTGTAGGAATTTTATAACGCGAATTTTCGAATACATTTCATTTCATACTGAACGGTTGCCTTAAATTATGATAGACTGACTGAAAGTCTGAAAAAGCTATAAAAAGCGGAATTAATTTACAACACAAAAGTTTGACAAGTTTGGTTTTATTTGAATGGCAAGGAGAGCACGCGCTGCGAAGGTTGTTGTCCGACCACCCTCGGAATTTGCATTTTTCAGTCTTTATACCTCTGCTCTGAACCCTGCACTTCCGCCCTACTGCACTTGTATAGCCACAGACACTATTTACGACGTAAACATTTTCATACAACCCGCACAGAATAAGATACAAGTTTATTCAATGATTATGGAAATTCCTGTACACAATAACAAGTTGTCTCGACATTAAATACTAGTAATGGTTGCGAAAGGAATACTTAAACAAGTAGTAAGCACACTCAACGTGCGCCGCTTTAATAAACAGAAACAATGCTCGCAGCTGGATACGGAGCAAAATAAAATTTATTCAAAGGTTACTTTGGGATAATAACGGACACTTCTAGTGATGAAAATGACCTGAATTAAATTTTCACATTCAATCGTCTCGTCTCGCCTGTACCCTTGAGAGCGATCACAAGCGTCACTTTCGCCCCTCTTGCCCCTCCCCTCTTCAGCCAACTGTCCGCACGTAAATCATTTCCCACAAACTCATGTTTAAAACACACTTAATATGCATCTACGGAAAGTTTGCTGCTAAAATGTCGTACATTAAATCATAAATGTTTCTCATTCAAATTATTGATTTTTGTAAATTCTCCTACTATGTATGTAAAACAGCCTATTTCCAAAAAATAAAAAGGCACCATTTATTTATTTTAAAATTAATGATAGTAGTATGTACACAATAAAATATATAGTTCGTAATTCTAGAAACTTCAAATCCATTACTATATTGATACAGACTTCTTACAAATGATATCATTAAAACGCCTCAATAAAACAGCGGATTGCACAACAGACCACTTAAAATTATTTTGCTGAAATTGCGTGATAGCAACACTTAATTTACAAGCTCCATTTAATTTGAACTATTTTGAGGCTCACGCTGGAATTTAAATATCTGGAGATAAGAAGCTCACGCGAATAGTATGCCGCCGCAACGCCGTCGCTTTGGCTAAATTACGCTTTTAACAAATAAAGAGAACTAAAACAATGATATTTCTCGTTAAATGTGAGAAATTTTAGCTCCTAAAAATTCGTGAGGCTACACGTTAAAGTCATTCTTATTAATGTCACTCACAGGTCTGCTTACAGTGAAATGTGAAAAGAGAATTCTTTTATATAGCAAAAAGTAAGTATTTTATAGGTAGCAATTTATTTCAGTCGTCGGAAACTATAAATAAATATGAATAGAGATTGAAAAGGTAGCGTCAAAGTCTGTTTACAATTTGCTTTAAATATTCCTTATTTATCTGCATTTGCAATTATCATACCAAACATTTAGAATAAATTTAAGGTTTTTTAAGTACTGACAATTACCGGTAGGTATAATTTTCCTTCAACATAATATTTTATTTAGCTTAGATATGATGAAAATGACGATTAAAATTTCATGCACGCACAGCCTACCTCAAACCCTCGGCTTATTCAAGCTTATTAACCCTACAGCTTGTTGTCGGCGCCTTTGATCACAAAGCCGTCTTGTCTATTTATCCGGCTATAATTTAGAAAAAAAATGCATTTACATTATACTCAATCGAATTACAGGCAAGTAGGTGCTCACTCTTGTGCCACGTATTGTTTTAGGAGTTCCCAGAGCATTTTCATTAGTCTTCACTGGTATCCCACTTTTTTGCAATGATTCGGTGTAGTATTAATATTTGGTTTCAGTTTCTTAAAATAAATATAAAGGATTGAAATGGGTATATACATTTATGAATTTACTGCAAATAAATATTGTAACAGTCTGAAAATTGGTATAGAACAGATAGTGGAAAGCATTTTCACCACCACAAGACTACAATGGTTTTGCTCTAAATAACATCACTATAGTAGAGCCATTTTAATAGGCAACATTTGACAGTTCAACAAAATTCAACAACGTAACCTAGTAACGACGACATAGAATAACATGATATTTCGTTTTGTTAGAACTGCACATTTGCTTAACTTTTTTCAATTACGATTACATATTTATAATAATAATGACCAATACAAGTAATTTTAAGATTTGATTTTACTGATAAACCATTCTCAATATAATAAACAATTTCTGATTTAAAGAACTGACGTCGCTACAATTTTGTGTCAATAAACCTTTTTTCTTTTTAAATACCAGAGACGTTACTCTAAAAATCTAAATCTGACATTTAGAATCGAATGCATTGATTACTTGTGAATAAAAATCACCATAACTTAATAAATGCGTTGTGTTTTTTTAATAATGTATTATACTTGTCTTATTTTGCTCCCTAAATTTACGAAAGAAAGTATATTACTGGGACAGGGATTCGCCTGATGAATTTTAAAATTGACATGTGTTTCAAGTTCGATTGACAAATGTTTCAAGTCCGTATCGATTAATTTACTTTAATCGATGTTTTTAAGCAGGTTACCTCTCTTCGAAGATAAAATTGATAGACGTCAAATGTTGCCTATTAAATTGGCTCGACTATAGTACTAAATTCACTGTTGACATATATCTTGAAATTTAATAGCGAATGTGCAATTCGGGCTGGAGAGCAAAGTGCAGAGATTAGTCACGGGTCCCATCAATTACTGGTAATCCTAGGCACGTGCGCGCGGCTCCGCGTAAATCTACTGGGTTAATGAAATTTTCTTTACATGGGTTCGATTCCCATACCATATGTCCTATGTTCCACATAACTATGTACGTTCTATGTGTAGTTATGACCTACATTACAAGACATTGGTGTTACCAAAATTCCATTGCAAGAAAACTCCTAAAATGTTCATATCGAGACAACTAAAAATAAATATGGATTTGCAGTATTATTTCTGTTTAAAAGATAATTTTAACGTAACTAATCTTTTACAAGTGTTAAACATCTTAAGCGCTAAAATGTAAACTGATGTATTGAAATAATTTTAAAAATATGCTTGGTTTAGAGATCAGAATAAAAACACTAAAATAAAACCCTTTATTTCAGATCCACATAAATCTGTTTATAACATATACATTTACAATCGCACTCAACCTTTAAACACCGACAGTATTAATTTTCAATAAGATGATATAATTTAATATGAAGGCCCTTTATTGAATCCCAACGCAAGTCAGGCAAGCAATCTTATGAAACATTCAAACTCCCTGTTGAGTAACTAAACAGAATAACCAATTAGCGGCCTTGATAACATTACTTCGTTACTTACTGTTATCATAAGCAGTCGTTAAACAATTCATTTAAATATAGAAGTCAATTAAAACAGAATATGGATTCAAATTATAAGACATTTAATGTATGTGCTATAATTGTTTCTGTAAAAAGAGCCAATAAGAAATTACTGTTTTATTAGTATTTCTTTTTCGTGTGTGTGTTTTTTAACAAGTTTTAGATTAATTATAAATTAAAAGAGTATCATTTAATTTTAAGAGAACCTTACATTTTACGTTGCATTTGATTGTACTTTGTTAACATATTCCTGGCATCAAAAGACAAGGCAACGAAAGAATAATATTATGGAATATAAAAATTGTAATATAAACTAATGCTTAATAATTATTATGTAACGAAACTGCACACGCAAATAGTATTTTTATTTTTATTGTGAACGACGTGACATGAAAAGATTAGAATAAATTAATTCATAGCAAATATACTTAATTTATTTTACACAATAAAATTTATTTTTGCATGAATCTGTGAACAATGGATTGAGGTTGCGAAGAGGACGTGTAATTTGTAAGCGATAATATAATAGTAATCAGGGATATATCCTACATTTTCACTACAATTAAATTCATTTCAAGTTATTACATTTGTTATTCCGCCTAAAAACCTTTCTCATTAAACAAGTCTCGGGTTAAAACTATAAAAGAAAACATATTTTTTTCACGCTAACTTAATTTTTAAAACCACTAACTTCATTGAAACTAATGAAAATTTCTCTCAGTTTTACTTTTCGCTGCTCTATTTCGTTTTTTAATTTGGATTAAATTGAAAACTTAAATTAAGATAGGGTTCTATCAGATAAATATACCAAGTTGCTGAATTTTAAGGTAATTTGTAGCTATGCGGTGTTATATTTAAAAGCTTTCAAAGATTTAGGCAGCCGTATTCTGTGAAGATTGCGGTCATGGAGTCTTGTAAAAGAGGCTAAATGAGGTTGTCTGTATCGTTCCCGGTGACCTCAGGAGAACAAAACGACGAAGAGAAATACGGCATTTATACAGAAAATGGCCCTAAGGCAGGAAGCCACCCTCCGCCCTTTGTTTTTCCATCGCCTATGACCAGCTGAGAATTCCACAGTAATAACTAAAGGATAATAATAATTAATTTCTATAGCAGTTTCAAACATCACACGGAATACCTTTGTGAGAATAAATTAGGTACGGAGCACCATAACACGAAATATGATATTCATTTGAACATATTAAATAATAGATGGTTTTATCTTATTGCATTACAATGTAGGATTTATTTATTTGTTCCTTATAGCAAAACAATTTCTGTTTATATTTAGGTATATTCAGTTAATGCAGATGTTATTACAGAGCACTTCCTGAGGCCATCATTGATATTGGTTAATATTTATATACAATTTTTTATTAAATAAGTTTTTTAAATACCAATAAAAATACTAAACATTTGTCCATTATTATTTTTTTTCATAAAATAAAAGTAAAACAATAGATAATATAATATAATATAAAAACAATAATATTAAAACATGAAATAAACAGCAGTTTAAAATGAATATTATACCAGACAGTTCCGCTGTTTCACCGCGCCGGCCGTGGTGTCTCAAACCGCAGGAATTTCTAAATCTTCATAAGATAATGGATTGTTCCTCAAAAGAAAAGAACCTTCCGGGCTTGGAACTTTGTTGAATTCCTGACTCGTAATTAATAAAATTACTTTTTGGGAGCTTTTCTCGACTTCAAAGTATTTTAGCATAAAGGAAAAAGTTAAGTAGATGAATTATTTTTGAATGATAAAGGGAACAATTTTAGGTATTTATTCACTTAGGATCTCAATTGTTTTTCAACTTATTTTCCACCTACCGTATATATATTGTTCCTAGTAAGAAGTTTGAATAAACAAACGATGTTTTTTATTCTTTGCCTGGAATCACGGAGAATAAATCTACCTAAGAACTTTGTAAACGCATTTAGCGTGTTCTAACAAGCGTTGCAATTGATCTTCAAGATTTATGAGATTTCTTTTAATGTTTTATCTCCGTGAGCTTTTCTTTCCAGTATTATTGAAGCCAAATCGAAAAGTTTTAGTGTCACGTTTATACAGATTTTTCTTATTACACCTCCATAAATATTACGTAATTTAAGGTATTATATTTTGTGAGTAACATTACCTACATTCATCAATGGGAATAAGTTCCGTGATAAGTACTGTTCTATTGTTTTATTTATGTGTCTATAAGTAATATGTTTAAACATATAAACCAGATACAAACAGAATATAAGATCGAATAACTCACAAAATTCAACAAACTTTGAGTATAAACCATTAAAATAAATTTACTAAACAAATAAGAATTATTCAGACCAGATTAACATTTATAGGTGGAATTATCTCTGACCCTATCCTAAACTTAATAGCGAACTGTTTCAAGAGGTCACTCGGAGCCTTAATTTCTCAGTAAGTAAATGGTGTCCAATTGTATTAGTGAAAGGTCGGTGGCTTATCTATGTGAACAGACGAGTGATAGGGCCCGCATGAGGCGGCTGACGACCCGGTGCAATGACACTATAAATACAACTGATTTCGTTTGTGAATACCCCTATTTGACATTTCATCGCTTAATTAGTCCTTTTCATATAATTTACTACAAAGTTAATATATTCACTTCCCCGTACAGCTACGCTTTACATAGTTCGTTTATAAATCATATGCGTTTCTTTTATTTACGTGAAATATTTTGCTCATTGTTGCCAGATATTATAGCCGTCGCTCCCTATCATTTTATTATTTACCAGCGGGACACAGTCATGACTTTATAATGTATCAATATTGCCGATAAAGCGTCCCACCTGCCAACGTTCTCATAACCACCTGTCACGTTACCAACATTTATAATAATTTTATCGCATTTTCCCTTAATTCATGCCAAAATAATTCTGGCTATAGAAATAGCAGTGAAAAGGCTTGAGTAAATATCTGAATAGTTTTTATTATTAAAAGTCATGCTCTCAAGTATTTGATGAAATTTACTTCACATGCATTTTCAATGTTGTTTTCATTTTTATGGCATTCTTAGCATACACCAAAAAACTTTATACCAAAATTATAATATGAAATTAATAACAGTTCAAGACAATCTACTAGTTTTGCAAAAAAAATCTGCCCAAGTCTTATCGTAAACCCATTTTGCAAATGTAGATCGGCTTAATAGAATAAGCCCGACTGTTTTTGATTCAAGAAAGGTAATATCAGGTGCCTCCCTCGCTTTCGAAAAACAATAACCGGGGAACATTGCTCTGAAACCTTTATACAAAAGAGTCCCTCAATGAAGTTGCACGTCGAAGAATTTCCATGCAATAACGGGCATCTCTACGAGGATTCTCGTAGAGCGTGCCCGTTGATATTGCGTACTCTAGGCTTGCTTTCTAATAACACCAACGATACCGCTTGTGCAGGAGAAAAATACGAAATGAAATGGAAACTCCGCCCGCCTTGCTACCAATCTATGTTATCAATATGTTATGTGAACCGTTTCCTTTTAAGTGTTCCTATACTGCATGTTATAATACAATATTTTTCATATAAAATCCAAGAGCAATAACAGTTTTTGACGTGTCTATGTAATGCTTAATTGAATTACTAGGTACACATGTATGAGTTTGAGCTTTGAGCTTTTACGCGAATTTAAAGTTACTTTCCTTGAAACATTTTTCATCAACGCTTTGATTTGAGTTTATCTGTAGAATTTTTCTAATTAGTACGTCTAATTTATATTTATAAATTTTAAATTTACCTTTGAATACGACTTTCTTTCTATTTAATTTCTTCTAGTCTCATATTTGAATTTAAGCTTTGAAAAACTCTCAAATATAAACATAAATTTTCGACTTTTGCTATTTACATAACAATGTTTCATGAACGTTATACATAAACATTTTAATATTTTATTAAATGAGAACAATTTTATTGCCAACATAAACGTAAATCGGCGGAAAATGCAAAAGTACCCTTATAAATGGTGGTTAATACGCCCTCTTAAACAAAGATTCCAAGTTGCAGCATTTAATGAAAAATATTACTCTTATCAGTTAGTATGCTCAGTAAAAGCACTCTCTATGCCAAGTTCATTACTATGGAAATCCATTAGCAGATGATTAGTTGATCATCGGCTTAATAACGAGAACGTGCCAGACATACCGAATGCTAAATATGAAAACACGTTTATGGCATATCTAGTGGTGCAAAGCTCAGCAAATACCGACGCACGGCCAGACTAATCACATTAGAGGCCACCGCCAAAGGTAATGTCTATGATAACCTAAAAAGCCATATGCAACTCTGTCTGGGCACGACTTATTCGTAAAGTTATCTTATTAATAACTATATTTTCCAATAGATGAGTTTTGTGAAATTATAATTTTTAAATGGTTCATTTAATAAATGTTGTATCCTTCTTATGGTCTCATTTTCAAAAGTATCTATTAAATAATTAAAGAAGCTGTGAAATTGACTCTGTCTACAAGTATTTAATTGAACTTGCTATCTGTCACCAATGGAAACATTATACCGCATTCAGATAACCGATAAACTAAAGCGTAGACGATATCCAATAGATTATTAATCAAAGTCTATCCTGAGCTTCATCAACGTCTTAGTTAGCATGACAGAAGGATGAAAACTGGAGGAAGCCTCTCCAGCAAGTTTACGTATAAAGTTTTCCTCATAAGCTCACCGCAGCGCTCCCCTATCAATTGCCATGCCACCCTGCCCCCTCAATGTTCCACTAATGATGCCACTTGTTAGGGCTCAACGCGGACCTTCGACCGTGTCACCCGATGAATAACAAATTTTGGGCTGATCCCGCTCTCAAGTCTACTGCAATTGCGATTATGCAAACATGCTCTGTTTATAGCTTCATATCGACAAACTAACAAGGAAATTCCATTTAGATTGCCATAGACACAGAATAGAACTATAAGAACAATCATACAAATATATATTACTCTTGCAAAATCTTAACTACTGAACGCAGCTGTGCCGATACAATATTACTAATAAAGTTTAATAACGCGTTCGTTTACGTGGTCATAGTGTGTTTTAGGGAAGATCCATTTTGTTATTTGGTCATTTCTACAAACGTTAATTTTAATCCAGATGTAACCAAGTAATTATTATAAAATGCTATTTGTTAACTTTTTATAATGTAGAGATTTTAAACATCATTTGTTGAACAGTGCAGCTATGAACACTTTAAAGGTGTTATTTTATGTAAAAAATATGCCACGCTTAACAAAAGCCTCGATACCATCAATCATCAAGCCTAAGCTTTCAATTGTATCAACTCACTGTCAAACTGGTGCGTCGCTTGAGCCAGCAGGGAGGCGAACACTCTGTCATCCAACTGCGGCGGTTTCTGCGGACGGTCGTCGTCACTGCTGCTGTACCTATCACCGCTCCACTCGAGCGACCGCTGACGCCGGACACTGCCCGTGTTGGGAACGGCGCTGGGAAATCCTCCTGACAGCCCGCTGAGCGATCCCGCCTTCGTTCTTCGCCCCGGCCGCTCCATTTTTGACGCATTCATGTCATGTTGTTACAACGCCTGCGAAAGAATAATCGTATTAGATATAGGTGAAATTATGTTGTTACTTCACGATTACAGAGTAATAATCTTATCTGTGCCGTCATAGCATTTAATTACTATTTTTTTATATGAATGTTGAACAAACTTCAACATTTTTATAGTTTAACATGAAAGTTCTATTGAAAACTAATATATATCTCAAGTCAATACAACGGCTCTAATTATAATACTCATTTATCACAGCCAAATAATTGGCATAGAAAAATAAATTTAATGATGGTTCATGTTTGCGTTGTAAGAACAGGTTCAGGTTCATTCATGATTTGTGTTTGTTTCAGTTTTATGATACCTACTATTTTTATATATTATGTATTTTCCTGTTTTCGTTACATATTCCTAAGCATAAACAATTTCTTTTGAATATGTCAATGAACTAAATTTGAGCCGCTCGAATTGTTGGACCTACTCCTAAAATGTATATAGGGCGCCTATTGTATTCTCAGAAGCCAAACTGTTTCCCGTTCCCCAGTTCTAACAAAATACAAGTAATATTGAATGCCTAGAGTAAAGTATAAATATCTATTCACCAACGGTATTTCAGATTGCATCAGCATAAAACAATTAACGTCAGTATTTTACGAAAATACACGTAAAGAGGAAATGTATTAACCACTGCATTTACATATTAAATAAACACGATAAACAATTACCCATTAGCATCAATGAATAATAGGTGTAATACTTAAATTAGTGTATAATGTAACCACTTCCATTAAGCTACTAATTATATTTTGTGGCATAGTGAACATTATACATGAAAGTGTGTGTAGGTAACATCAGTTCTTTTAGACCAAAGAAATTATGTGCATATAAAAATGAATAAATAGCCCATCCTAAATCGCATAAGTAATGTAGCGTTTATACCATCGTCCCATGTTATTTGTTAACTTTCCTAAAAATATATTAATTACTTACATTTTCATAAATTCATATATCCTAATTCTATTGAATATGGAAAAGATAGACCGTAAAAGTGACAAATGTTATAAACGCTCTTTTAAGTTCAAGTTGTTACCAAATATTGATAGTACGAATATAAAATTCGATCCAATAACAATTGCAGACTTGAATCGTAAGTCGCCGTAAGCATCCAATATGCCATGTTCCAAATAAAAAATCGACACGATATTTTATCAGCATGATAACGACATCGTGAACGGAAACGAACAACTGTAATAAAGAGCCTACAAGTTGTTTGGTTAGCGACCCAACATAAATAGAAAGTTAGTGAAATGGTGAGGGTGTGCGTGTTGGAGTCCTAATCCACCGGATTGTGCTCCGACGACTCCCGTTTTGCGCACTAAGAACGAACGATCCAACATTATTTCTTATATTGATTCAGTTTGAAATGGCTTCCAATTGCTGCAATTTATGTTTACAGTTCCATTGTTACGACCTTTACTTTATAAATAAAAAGAGGTTGTAAGTTCGTAAATCAAATTTGCATAAACACAAATTGATGAAAATTTTATTCGGGGGTGGAAAATATCTAAAGTTTTGAACAATGTGTGTTAAAAATAGGAGGTAACATCAACTAATTTTATCACAAAATAATCAAAATGATTTACTCGTAGATATACTAAAAGCTATTATTTTTCATTAAACTTTTTTTCAATCCAATCAAAAGCGTTGCAACTTCGAGCAAGCTTTTACATTATATTATCTTTATTATATCTGTATCTTTTAAAATAAAAAGCCATAAACTCATTTTATTATACACACATTTATACACCATTTTCATAAATAAAGAAAGAATAAATATACCCTAAAACTCGTTATTAATATTTGTAATTAATAAAAGTTAGCACAGACTCAATGGCGTATGATGGACTTGGTTTTAATATAACGGACCGCTCTGTTTATTCGCCTATGTCGCAGCGTTAATAAATTCCCTGCTTCCTTTAGCTTTGCTCTGATACCGGTTTTAATATTTACTCTCATTATACATATTCAATACGCTTTATTAAAGTGTAACGTTCGTACGTGAATGAAATTGGTTTTTTGTCATCGAGTAAACTCGCTTTGATGTTAACTTTACATTCCCCTGGGCTTTGAATTATACGACTCTTAATGGTTCGTATTGAGTTTAATAAAAATAAATTCGTAATGTCTTCTTCATTTCACAGAAATAAATACAGGCCTACGTTAAAGTTAAGTTTTCGTGCAGTGTCATTTACAAAGAATTATTGATAGGAAGTAAGAATCACTGAAGAAATACATTTTGTAATGTACAATGTACATTATTTTTTAATATCTTATCTAATTTATATATTTTTTTCTTTCTTCTCTAATAATAGTAATTAATTAATTTCTAGACATCTGCGCTCCAACATTAAAATAATAAAATCTTTGAAGGACGCTCCCAGCAGAAAATGATTTAGTAAGCTTATATTTCAATTAAGAAGTAACAAAATCGTATAAAACGAAAGAATTTAAAAAAGAGGCAGTAGTTTGAAAATCATACAACATTATAGTAGTTACTACACGTGAACTATTTTCTATAAACATGCAGTTTTAATACAGCGAGCCATTTATAAAAATTAATCACTGCACACTTCCTTAGAAACATGTTTTGAAAAATTCACTGAATACGTCCAAATAACAATGAGATGTAATGACCAAAAACAAAAGATATTAGGAGATACGGCGAGATTGTGGGTGCACGTCACGTATAAAATAAGCGTGAGCCCAATGGGGAACAAGACAAGCATGAAAAATATGAGCTGTACGCGGCCCTCGCTGTATTAAAACTGCATCTTAAACTCATAGCGACTCCACGACCTAGGCTTTAACCTAAGCGATAGAAACGTGTATTCAGTAATTTTATCTCATATCTTATACACGCTGGAAAGAAAAATCTATAGAAAGCACACTTGGCTGCGTATGCATATAGATTACGTATGCTACGATGTATAGTGTATCATGCCATACGATCGGTTGCTACCTGCTTTTTATCTTGCGTAGCTTAAAATGCATGTTTCATATTATGATTGCGTCATACTATAATAAAAAATATAGTTTATAGGTATCGTTCCACTATTGAGTATTTATTTATTACTATTTAATATTAATGACACATGGGATCATTAATAACTACTTTATCAAAACGAAAATACTGTATAGTTTATTAGCCGACCTTATCACTAAAAAGTGAAGAGAAAATATGGAAATAAAAACGTTTATACAAACATAACAACATCTCAAACATACGCTCATATATTAAAGTAAACGAAAACTAAACAGATTGCTCAGATACACTTTAAAACTCCTACATAAATACGGCTTTAAAGTTGTTTTATATGGTTTGAAAAGGTTATTGACATGACATTTATAAATCCAACGTGTAATAAATTTAATGATAACAATCAGAAGAATTCGTTCTAGGACGTGAGCCCCAAACTCCCAGCTCGTATCGGTGCAGCAAGGATCGCATTCTCATCACGTAAGTCGGCTAAAACACACTACAAGCCGCGAAACAAAAACTTTTCCATCGAAAACAAACACGACTCGTGTAGTGTTGTTATCTTTGTAAATTGAGTTAAAGGTGGAGGCGTTTTTAATTTCGATTTCGATAAAGTTACGTGAGTTAAACTACTTTAGTGTGTAGGTCTACGGATAATATAATTTGAATTAAAGTACATTATTCACCTTGTAAATCACATTGTACACTATAATTAATATTAATAATGCAATGTTAACCCTATTTTTAATCTAAAGATAGGTAAACAATCGAAAACAAATATGTATGAGCCAAATGGATAATTTCGTAGCGCTGTCTACGATAACTCTCGTAGCAACTCGTAGCACAAAGTCGTTGTATTTTAATACAATTTGGTACTTTTTATGACTTATAAATGTATCAAAAAGATTTAAGAAATAAATTAACAAACACATTCATAATCACATTATAAACATTCCTTTCACTATAGAATATATAGGTAGAACCGTAATATTAAAAATTCAATTGTAAACAAGTTAAAGAATATGCATCATCAATAATGTCTGTATAATGATGCATCTAAAGCCCGTCTGTCTCGTAAGGAATCATAAACAATTGGCAATCAACTCCGCGCGTTAAATGCAAATGAACAAACAGATCTATATCACAGTATTGAACCACTTACACTATTATAGGAATGTATCGACTGAGACAGATATCAACACTGTATTAGGAGTTAATTAATTTACGACGTGGCACTAATTACATATCCAATAACATAACTCGGATTAATATTCCATTAGGGTGAGACACCGCGTTGTAAGTATTATCCCGTTTTATTAGGAAATCGGCCATCGATTACAAATTGATCATTATTTCGCACAGCCGAATGAAACAAATTATAATAAATTCATTGCCTTTTTCGAATTTGTACATTTTCTTCACGCGTTTTGTGTGATGCTTAATACAGTAATTATATATTATGTATTGCCGTATGACTTAATATTGCCTTTTTAAGACATGGTGTATTTACTTTGGTGGTCGTCTTAATTTTTTTGGTCTTCAATATTAAAATAGTATTTTTCTCATAATATATCTGTCTATACATTTCCAAATCTTTTAACGCACATACGATAATAACAATATAAATAATGAAAACTATTATATATTAAATAAAGGTTGATATACTTTTTATAGTCTTTAAATTTTTTCATGTATTATGTACATCATAAGTCATAAGTCATCAAGTAGGTTAATATATTTAACCCTTCATCCCTCGTAAAATATAAAGTGCATAAATCAGCGTTACATATGCATGTTGTTTAGGTACAGTTGTAAGCATTACCTGCATGCAGATTGCAACAGCTAGCAGGACGCCACTACGCACTAACTATATAATGTAATTCCCATCAAATGTCTAGTAATAAACGTATGTTGACAGATCCAATCTCCATGACTATTGAGAGCCATGGCGCTATAATTGGATATACGCTGAAGGCTGTATATAACCAGTAGTATGACGTCCACTAATGTAATCCAGCGAGGAACTAATCTGATATCGAGACGACTCAGGCGTGGACTCCTAGCTAGGTAATTGGGTTGCGTTTAATCCACAATGCAACTTTAGACTCGTCCTCGTTGTTACGCTTAATATACCCTGAAAGCTTAGCTAACTACCGAGCTCAATTTACAGGCATGCATCAAGTATGCACCTATATTTTCTGTACGGAATGCAAATGAAATACTTAACAACTTTATCAAATATTTAGGTGCAGAGTTTAAAATGTACTTCGTGTGCGTTTATATTTTACAGCATTTATACTTACTTAACGTGTACTCTCGTCTTTTGATGAAAAAAGCGTAGATTTAAATTTATATCTTATCAGAAATTGAGTGACTTATTAATTTTAATCACAGATGATAATATAATACTAGTCTCAATAAATTTGAATTTAGGTAAGTTTATAATTTAGGTACCGAATAATATTTTTACAATAGAATATTTTTCAATGATTAGACCTTTTCCTGTTTTTTTCGTATTTTCCAAAGACAGACAGCTTTTTACTTAATTTTTAAAGGGAATTGAACTTAGGACATTTTAATAGCCTTTTTTATGACATTTTACAGAACAACAAATAACATAGTCGTATGTGGATAATTTTACGGTCTGGTAAAAACAATCACCTGCGACTCAGTGGATAATTCCATTCCAATCTAAATAGGTACATGGCCCGTTACCAAATTTCCTTTGAGATCTGAAGCGTGCACCCTGAGTGCTCCGAGCCGGCACGTCTCCGAACTTCGGAATTTCAATTTTGAAAACTTTTCCTACAAGGGCCGATATTGACAGCGAGCATCAGACCCACTTAGTGACACAGGTCATCTTTATGACTTTCTGTCCTATCAGTGCCTATAGATAGGTAGGTACTTGAATGCAATCTTTTACTTCAAGAACCGCAAAGTACCTATAGGTATCTGCTCACATGCTAACTAGATTCTAGAAGAAACCCCTTTTGAAATCATTAATATTTTACTAGTATAAGATATAATAAAATATATCGTAGTATTTATAGTGTATGCATTATGTAGCATTTAAAATATTTACTTACATAGTACTTATTAGTTGGTTTTACTTATAAAAAAGTTTTAAAGTTCTAAAAATAAAATGAAATGTTTCTAATATCATGATTATATTATAAATAATTTAAAATAACCGTAAACCAGCTTTTTGTAATAAATACGTTAATATTTAGTATTATTGTTTAATTATTTACAACCAATACAGTAAAAGCTTCAACTTTAAGGTACAGCGCCATCTATGAGAAAACATCGGAACTACGTCACTTCTTGTAGTTTTCACTGCCATCTAGCGGCAATGCATTGAACTAATTCGTCTGCCACTTAACAAATTTTATGGGACAAGTCACAGGACAAGTTCATATTTGCGGATATTAATAATTACCTGCTCTATAAGTACCACGAAATTCTCATGAAAGCTCTGACCACTTTAATTATTAGTAAAGTATGAATTGAATACATGAATGGATGAGGAAAATATATAAATTATGTAAATTATACTTATGGTACCTACAACATTAAATTTATACATTAATTTATTGATTAGTATGAATCCGGTCGTAGGTTTTATAATAAAATCTATTTTAAAAGTAAATTTAATTGGAAATAGTGAATTGTGTGTTTCATTTCAAAATCTAAACTATAAAATGCAGTTCCGTTAAGAGGAAATAATTCAAAATATTCACTATACTTACCTTAATTAGCTTTACATTTATTTCAAAGTGTAGTAGTTATATAATCCAAAGGCATTTTAGAATTATTAAAATAAGGTAACACAAAACCTATACTTACATATTGACACCGTTCAAGTAGCATTCCGACGTTAAAATAAAAAAAGTTTGAGATACATGTATCATTTGACGTAGTATAACGAAACGGTCGAGCTTTTTTACACGGGGAAATCCTGCCGACAAGGGCGGGCGAGGTTATGTGTGACTCTTACTGAATAAAACCTTTCGTTATTTCAATATGCTGCTTCAAAACGTGGTCGCGGTCGTTATCACTATAACTTTTATCTCTATGAGATAATAATATGTATCAATAGGTTAATTTATAGGTTATTGAGATTTGTTCTGATACATTAAAAATATTATTATACTTACTTCTTGGAATTAAATACAATTAAAGAAACTCGGTCTTTAAAAATTCTTATAAATCACTTTTATTTGGTTAATAGAGAACGTGGGTTTTATTTTCATTTCAACATTTACGGAGCCTGTAACCAGAATTTGTTCCATTATTTAAAGCTGTCTTATGAAAGGTAATATCGTACAAAACACAAGCAATTCTCGTTCTAACTTTTCACATTTCTAAGAAAAATAATAAAACAAGACATTAACAACAATATATTGCGTTTCATAATATATACGGAAAGCCACATGAATACACACTTAATATTCTTAGTTTCCAAGAAAATCTAGACGTGTCGACGATTATCTCGCAAAATCTTGTTGACTAAGATAAATTGTTTTTACCCGGTATAACCCGACGCCATTTTCACATCGTTAGCTACAATAAACACAAATTGGTTACATATAGGGTGGTATATACGGGCTATTTATCAGGTAGAAAGTTTATTTGTACAAGGCCGATAGAAATTAATAGAGCTTCATTCAATTGCGTGAGCGAAAGGTGCTAAATCAAGCGTGAGGATTGCAATAAAGATCGCGGACCGGCTGCCATTAATTAAGATAGAGACGGCACGGCTACGTTCCCACTGGAGGTTCTTGTATATTGTATATTATGCTTCATTGAAGCGCACATTATTAGTTACATGTGAAACAATGCCTTGAGAAGCAATATTACTGATACTCGATATACGAAGTACCTACAGTCTGCGTCTTACTGAATAAATGATTAAATTCTTAATTTTGTTTTATTCCAATTGAAGTCTTTGAAGTATAGTCTTTTATTTGTTTTAATTGCTTTGAAAATAGGAAGGATTTGTTGTATACTAGATAACCTTTTTAAGTAATGCATAATAATATAATTTCGTGCTTAGCTTTAAACATTATCATAAATTATATTCGTTGAAAGTCTAAGTCAAAGTACTTATACATAATTAATGTTTAAGTACTTCCCTAAAGCAATGTTATGAAGAAGATATGTTCTTTTTTCAGTTATGCCGATCGTTGATAAAACGAAAGCAGATTGCTATTTTGCCAGCTACCCTTCATACCTAAATATTTTAAAATCGTAGCAGTAAAGTAAAGTAGCTCGTTCCGTCTGTCTTTTCTCCTGCCAAGCTTGAACTGATCTCTTAAATATTTGGTACAAAGATTGTGGGATTGATTCTATCCTGGAAAAGGGAATTTATGGGTAAATAAAATAAAATCTGGCCAAAAGATATGTTGTCTGTAGAGTTCAAGAAAGCCTAAGAAGTCTCGAGATAATAAAATTTCGAAACTTCCTCTCATAATTTGATCATATTTTGCAATTACGTCGTATTATTAGGACCTTACTTATTATTTTATCTATATAAAATGCGAATACCATATAGAAATAAAAACCTTTTTAAAAAATAAATCATAGACACGACCGTAAACATTTGAATTTGCGAACACATTTTAATTTAACCGCGTTTGCGACAATACAATAAAATAAAACAAAAACTGATTGGCAGGAAAACAACAATTCAAATGCATTCGTAGATATGTTACACGAGCGCGTGTGCATTTTATTGGTTTGAAAAATACGTTTACACAAAAGCCTCAACGATAGTTTAAATAAACGTGAGGGAAATAAACATTCTGGGTCACAATAACAAAGGATCGTTTAAACATCTGGCCTCAGAGTGCTAAAAGATCCATCTTTGCGACGCCGAAAAGATTTAAGTAAACGTAGCTTATTTTTGGTGGAGCTGACAGTGCGATAGTGTAAGGCCCATTACAGGCAAATTATGGCTGCCATTATTGTCCGTGTGTCCCGCGCGCGTTGTGAGTTACGCCCGCACCGGGTCAATGGGTTTTATGTAACAACTATTTTCTTTACTTATCTCACATCTTTATTTGCATAAGCAAGATTTTGATTTCTAACCTTTTTCCTGTTCCACTCAGATGACGGGGAAACCAATCCGAAATTGATGCGTCGATCGTTTGCGATATCATGTATAATTTTAGAAGTTTAATTACCATAACTAATGTTAATATTATTCAATCACCCCACATTCAACTAAATAGAGATCCTTTAAAATTGATTTCGGGCGTCTGAAAACTGAATTCTCAGCTGTGTACCTCAAGCGAGTGTAAGTTTACGAAGTTAACCCATTAACGAGTCACTAAATCATTTGCCTGTCTAACAAGTTTGCGCTTGTCGTACAAAATTATTTTAATCATACACACACTTTAAGCTGAATGTATCATTATCCGGATTAATCGATCCGTGAGACATTCCTTTGCTCTACGAAACTTGAAAGCTTTTAAAACCATATCGCTCGGTGTATCGATAAGGTTAACGACGCAACAAGGGCAATTATCCAGGTTGATTTAGATAGTTGTCCACTGATGCGCAAAATACCGAGCTTAAAATCGGACTTGGATCCCAAGGCGACTACAAAGCGGCATGCGGCCGATTACGGTCAAATTATTGCTATCATTATAGCCCGAAGTCCGCTGCGCCCGGGATAATCACGCCCGTTCGTTGTCGCACTGCAATCCTGCAACTTATTCGCCTCCAGATATTATCTCGACCTTCGACGACTTTGCTTTATCGCTTCCAGCTTTTAAATTGTCTAATCATTGAGATTAAACCTTCGTTTTTCCAATAATTCATTTGAAATAGGACGGCATATTTTATTAATATGTATTAAACGTAACTATACTTGCGTTTATATCAACAGACCATTTCCATTGTATCATTGTTGTTGAATAATATCCGCGTCCAATACGGAAACGAGATAATACAATAAATATGGCACAACTGCATGAATCTTTTTTTATGAAAAACAATATGAAATAGTAAAATAAACGTTATATAAATATGATTGCTCTAGTCTTACGAGATATAAGCCATACATTTAATTAAGCTAATTAAAAGAAGCGTAAGGAACGAAGTCGATCAAATAAAGTGTGCGAAAAGTAAGGTGTCTAATCAAAGTTGAAGACAGCAACGTTGGATGGGTTTTCAAATAGCGTTCGGTCAGCAAAGGAAAATTACTGCTCGTTTAGATAACGAGGTGCCTGATTGACGCCTGCCCGACTTGATTAAACTGATCACTTTTTGCTACTTATCAAAAGACTTTGGCCAAGGAGTCGATGTCGATATTTAGTTACTGTTGATTCAATATGGTCGAAGTTTTTAAAACAGCAAACATTATATTCAGTTCCCTCTTTAAAAAAAACACATTTAGAATCGCAAATATTTAACTTTCATCGTACTTTCATCTAATTATGCTAAAAAGTATCGTTAGAATTGTAATCAGTCGCTTTTGCAAAAATGTATTCGATCTAAAAACTCAATACAGTTTGAATCTTTGATACACATTAATCTAAAACGTATTGTCCGAGTATTCTTTAACAGCGTGGTAACTAGTTACATAATCGTCGAGAATTGACTCCTTTGGTGTAATTGGATCTGTCAGTAACAAACAGGCGAACAAGTAATTACTAGTAACCTTAATAGCAGACAGTGCAACAAGAAATTTGACGCGTACGGATTTACCACACCTTCTGTCGTACGTAAGTAAGTAGTGTCTAATCCTATTATGGATAAAATACTTAAAGATTTCTAGTACGTATTACATTGTTAATATGACTCACTCACAACGCTGTTATTACGTTCATACTGGAAAAAACGGTATCGTCATGAATATTTTTTGTATGAAATAAATTTAAAAAAATTATTGCATTATGGAACATAAATATTCATAAGCTGTCTATACTCTATATAGGGTTTAAAGAGGTTAGATAGTGGGGATATAATTATTTTCTACACATTCATGATTTCTATAAACAGCAAGGTGTGTTCTGTGAATTTTATCAAAGAGGTCGCTTTAGATTATTCATCCTTCCATCAGACCTCAACTGAGAAACTTCTTAAATTTTCTTTTAAGAAAACTTCAATATTGCAGTAACGTCGCATTCAAGGAGCACTTTAAAAAAGAAATCTGCAACTGAATAAAATATTTATTTTGGAAGAAACTTGCACTCATAAAATTTATTAACCTAAATCCGAAACCAAACATAAAACGCTATTTCATAATTAAAATATACAATGTAGAGTCATTACCATTACGGTATGAGAGTGTTCCTACTTTCTACTTATTTCACCTAATAAATAACTCTAAAATACGAAATGGGCTAGTTTTATACCTACCATCAAACTATGTGTAATGTTAACCGCGTTTATATAAACAAAATTCCAAGTAGTAGGAGTTTCTCTGCAATAAAAATACAACTATTCCATTTAAATTTATATAGAATTTCATAAATGATGTTGGTCTTAATCCTATATAAAATACAAAAATATTATGAAATACCCAAATGAATTCATAACGATTATTAAACAAAGTCAATGTCAAGGCTATAAACGTAAAAAAATAATTCAAAGGTTAAGTACATTTTAAACCGCTGTAAGGTGATAAAAATCTGCGTGAAAAATGTACACCTAAAAGTAATTTTTGCCTCCTACATGCAACACAAGGAACGACCTTAATATTATGAAAAGACTCATTTATGAGGTAATGAAACCCCACAAAAATAATTGACAGAGCTGCCTCATAAAACTTATATTCATTTCATATGTACTTAACCTCATTTTTATGTATATGACTTGAAGAAGACCTTTTTATTTGACTTTAACTTTAAGAAGATTATCTTCTTAGATCTTTTGAGAAAAATTCTTACGTTTACCAATTTCTATTATTTATTAATTATTTAAATACCAAACTAATGTTAATAAGAAAATCTTTTGTTGCTTAGTACGTTTCTTTAAAACTTTTAATTACACATATATGATGCGCTATATACAATACAAATAATTGATAAATAATTGTACATATTTAATACACTTTCGACAGTCAATAGGTAATACATCCAACTAAAATTTTGTTTGTAACTTTCTTATTCAAAATGACAACATGAACTTCTAAGTTAGCTAAGCTAGGTGTCGACGTATAACAAGTTGCCTCAACCTCTCCAGCCTCAACACTTTTTTGTTTCGATTTCGTAGTCAAATCTGTACATGTTAAATATGAAGTAAAGAATGATCGAATTGTAAGAACATACGTTCCCACCAATTAAAATGGTAAACTCGTATAATACAAGAATAAATAAAATCGATTTAGCATCTGTGTTTTGTGAGATTATTTTTTCCCTCCTCTATGACCCAATTTAAACGGAAATATGCTTCACTTGCTCTGTTTGTTTGTCACTCTTTTCACGCAAATACAGCTAGAAGGAGAGTGTATATTCTAAAGGAAGGAAATTGTTCATTTTATAGAAAGGAAACATGAACAAAATGAACTTTGTTGCTGGTCACGGACACTAATGTTCCGTTGTTTTATACAGTAACAAAGTTGTGATACGCGTTCATTATTTACTCTCCTAAAACAACTCATAAAGAAGGATAAAGATGTGGAAACAGACCGATACGCTGTTATAAATTAAACCTTTGTTATTCAAATCAGCCAATATTGACAGCATCTCGCATTGACCCAACGTACATCAGAAAATAAATCACATAACAACACACAAAGAGTAAAGTGTTTACCATAAAATCGCGTACGCGCCCCTAAATCATAACACAATAAAATTTATAGCGAGCGGAAGGTCCGGCCTCAAGTGCTGATAAATCAAACACATTTTCTTCTTGTGACTGGAACGGAAAATCTTTCCGACAAATATACCTATGACAACGTCGCCATTTATTCTACTTATACGTAGATGAATACATATCACCTTTTAGCTTTACGGAGATAAATATGCGGATTTTAATACCTCAGGCATTATAAAAACTCATAGTAAAATTCTCCTTTCTTTCTGCTATTGCTTTAGTAAAAGTTAGAATATTTAAAACATACTAATGATCGTAATCAAACCACTGAATGGAATTTAATGTCCTATTACCACAGGGTTGTGGTCACAAGTCATTATTAATCTAAAATGCTCAAAGTTATATGGATTCATTACATATATGATAATTTAAATAGGATAAATAAGCTGAACAAGTGCCAATCTGACAATTGTATTGTATTAAAAGTATTGAACCTTTTGAATTGACCTTTTGAATCAAGCACCCGCACTGCTTAATAAATGGGCACTTTATAGAAATGTGGGTATATATCTTTCTTTACGTCTTATAAAAATATTTCAGTAAAGATATATAAAAATATTTCGGTAAAGATATATGTAGGTATACATCAGTCATATATATTAATATACAATGTAAATCCATCGAAATATCAAATATATAGCCGAACAAAATTAAAGTATGGCTTAAGTTAAAAATGCAGATATTAACATTGATACATTTCGTGATGCTTAGCATTAAACATTCTGTGACTGTTCACAAAGATTAAATACTTTATAAATTGAATATTTTAATAATTATTGTATATTACTCTAGTTGACTTTTCTGCGACGCTCTGTAATTTTACAACTGTTTCATCCCAAATTAAAATATTATTTATAATTCAAACCCAACGTCTTTTAAGTATTTAAATCAATTATAAAACTTTTAAAATTATTATGCGTTTCTTTTATGACCAATCGCAGTCAATTAGGGTGGTTTTATACTATACTGTATTATACTATCTTATGATTACCACAAAGACGCCTCTTTAATTATCCAATTAATTAAGTTTGTGGGTAATTAATTAGAGCCGTTTTGTTGTGCGTTAATAGGATGAGATTATGGTACTTATTCAAGAAAATTGTTATTTGATATTAAAAATTTTCTCTTAAAAAGTTTAATTAGAAAATATAAAGATCGAAAAAGTTTATAAATACCTGATTGGAATTAATACTATATTCTTGTAATTAATCCTACCACAGGTAGGTAAATAATATCATCGTAAAGTAAATTGCTAGAATATTGGTTATTCAACTCAATTTCTTGTATTTAGGGTATTTAGTATACAAGAATTCCTTTCACAGTAAAAAGTCAAATTATATATATAGCATTATGTGTTATGTTAAAAGCAAGAAAAAAAACTGGTACCTACTTCCATTTTATCAGCTGGGAAATGTAAAAATATAAGATCGCATAATTCTAATAATGTGTGCATGAAAACTGTATTCAATAAATACAATTCAAAATAATACTTAGTCATAAATACACTAAATGCTACCAATACGCAGTATAAAATGGTATAAATTAAATAAATCTTAAACACTTGTCCTTTGCCTAAGGGGTCGCCTGGTAGAGATCACTCTGAAATGATAAGGCCGCCCCGTTACACATATTATAGCTGTAACTAGACTACGAGATTTAGTATTTACTTTTAAATTTTATAAAAATAACATGTGTGATAAAAGTGTTAAATAAATAAATCATTGTAACGTATTTTTAAGCAGGTGAAAATGAAAGTACAAAATTATTTACGGGCAAACGAGCGAGTTGTCTAAACTTATTTAAAAATAATCAACAAAATTAACACAGTCTCACTGCGCGGCCGAGGTTCGAGAAAAATAAATAATTTATTAAGGACAAGTTAACAAGGGTCTCATAAAGAAGGCAGAAGGCCGGCTATTTGTTTTTCTGCGAGATTTGCCCTACTTCGTTATTTAGAGTTTCAGTTGAAAAGATGACGATCGGACTTGTTAAGCGCTTTGAATCCTTTTAATTATAATTTATAATATTTAAATAAGTCGACTGTCGGTATTAGCATGAGGTTCTTGAATGAACACCAACCAAATTAAATAAAACATGTAGATAATATTAACAAAACCTAATATACTATGTGCAATGTGCATATTATTTATATAATTGTTAGGTTTTAGGTATATCCAAACCGTTGTTTTTATTTTAATTAAAATATTTTTGTACGAGCGTATGACGCACGGTTACTAAGTATTTAGAGTACGTGAATAATTAAATTATAATTATTATTAACGTAACATGTTGCCCTTTTAAAAATGTCTGAAATTAAATATATTTCTTATAGGTATGTAAGATATAAATACAGGAATTGAATTTGGGGAAATAATCTTAATTTCCACATAAATCTTCTTTGTTGGCTTCAGTTTATGAGTCTGTCTCACAAACTTGAACGTACATATTTTGCTGTGTCTTTGAATTATGACAACCGTATAAAGAAGATTATAAAATGTCTCTACCATGTCTCTACATATACAATGAAACGAGAACTTACTCTTTTTGTGTTAGTGTAAGGGAAGTAAAGTAATGAGATATGTGTGAAGTCGATTTAAAATTATATTTCCTATTACTTACATTAAAACAAAAAATAATAAAATAATTTTTCATGGATATTAAAATATATATTACGTGTAGTTTCAGTTTTCTAATCCACATTCTAATCCGCTCTAATAAACTCGACGCTTATGTATGCAGTAAGCTGCTTAAGTGAAAGTAAGCTTAGCTTGATATATTTGTAAGTATTATTAAACGAATATCCACTTTACTTTATTGTTAAATTTTAATCTAAGTTATCTTATAACTATTTAATAACCTACTGATGTTCAATTTAGAACGGTTATGGTAAAAGTGTCTATACTTATGCTGGCCAAAAATTTCATATTATATATTTCCCTTGTTTGCTTTCGAAGTTTACGGACGAGCATACCTATCTATGTTATGATTTTCAATTTTTTATCATTTCAGTATTTATTTATAACAACTGAAAATGCATGATTTTAATAGACCTTATAATATGACAGAAATTTCGTTACAAAAATTGTTCCATACATTTCATTTATCGTGTCAAAAATTGTGTACGTTTATCTTCAAAATAATAAATGTTGTAATGAATACCTTCGATATATTAACACGTCAATATCATAATGACTTCTACGAAATGTGTTTCTAATAATACACCGTGAAGCCAAACCAATATTTACTCAAAATATTTTTACATACATAAAAACCAATAACATTCCAACCAATGAAGCTATTCGTCGAACATGGTTCAAAATAGGCCAGTCGAAAATGTTATAAACGAAATTAATGTTAAGTTACGCGAACTGACCGCAAATTGCGTCTAACTGGATTTATTACTATCAAACTTGCTAAATTAGCTCAATTATGCAATTACCGTAGGCATTTCCATATTGTTTCCTATTCCATACACACAGAAATTCAAACTCGACATAGGTATTCTAAAATTATTTTACGGTAATATGCATACGTTATTATACGAACGAAAGGTAGCTACCAATAAATACTCTTGGTATTTATTGGTAGCTTTCGTTCGCTGTTTAATTTAAGGTAATGCTTTAGAAATAATATAAAAACTAAACTTATAATTGTAAAGTAGTAGAAATATGGGATACTGTAAAAAGAATTAACCGCAGAGGTATTTAATTTAATTTCTACCCCTCAGGTTGAAATTTATGAGTTCGTGTCGCATTGATTTACTTTTAGAAATTTTTTTGAAAGTTATGCTCAATAAAGCTTCCAAACTTCCTTTCATCTGAAATCCTCAGTTCATTATTTAATTTGTGGCAACCCTAAGCCTACATCATGTTATGTTTCTTCATTACTCATAACTACGAACATATAACAACAACTAACATTCTAATAGCAAATGAAGGACTTGTCTGTGCTTTCGCGAATAGGGGAGATCCCCTTGGACATAGTGGAATATTTATCTACAAGGACAGACAAATTTATTCCTACACAAATACATCCTTAGATTTTTTTTCCTAATAACGCTGTATATGTAGTAATTTTGATCATTTCTGATTGTAAATTCATTAATGAAATATGATTCAATTATGTAATATGCTTTTATATTAAGTAGACTGGTTAAAGTAACATAAAATGATATTCAAAATGTCAGTCCAGTATCATGAATTAATTAAATTTCTATCTCTATGTTGATTTTGCTACGAATAGAATAAAGCTTCAATGTAGAAATTCTCAACGCTATAACTCAAAAAATTAATATTACCCTCCTCTTTACCTCGCTCAAGGATTGTAAATTCACCTCGGTATGTCGGCCCTGAATACATTTCACTTACAAATGTCTAAGAAAGCCACGTTTCTGTTCTCATTATACACCCAGCCAACGGCGCAGCACACAATGAATTCCGAGCTTTACTTTACTATGTAACACCTAGCCATTGTTAAGTAAGATGTCAAAAGATAAAAGCCGTACGCGTAACCTCATCTGTAGGCTTTTGGCAGCCCTTACCATTTCAAGAACTACGTAAATTTTATACAGCATCGTTAAGCGTTGTTCAGACAGTTTTAATTACACCACTTTTTTCTATTCTCGTCGGAAACTTTTGTGTTCGTCATAATATTTAACAGCTAACTCTCACACTGATATATAATCTGATTTTGTTATTTAGTTCAGTTATTCCTGAATGTTAATGTTACTTCATGAACGTTCAAATTTTCTTTATATTCCTCTTAGTTTCACACAGATCAAATTGCGAACATTACTCTAAAACTTTGAAACAATTTTGATTCTCGATCATTAATTATTCATGGAATTCCAGTAGTTATTAATAACAGACTCCAACGTCCAGGCTTCGGCATTCCAAGAAATCCTTTATAGCCGAAGCAAATCGATCAACTAGTAGCCCATTCTAGAAATTGGATACAAATTATATGATGAAAATAAACTCCATCCGCCGCATATATCGTCGACAACATTTTGTCATTTCACGGTCTTGACGGTCAAAAAAGGAAATTGATATATTGTTCTCACGTTCCCGTCTTCATTCGCAAAACTTGACTATCATACATGAAAGAAATATGAAATATGCTTCGATAAGATGACTTGTAAAAGACGATAAAAATAATTCTCTCATAGATTGAACTGTGTAAACTTGAGAAATATTATCTTCCCGAGACAAATTTGAATAAGAAATTGTTTGAATTCGATATCGGAATTCTCTTGCCTTTTTATGATTGTAATTCCTTCAGTGTTCGTGTTTGACGTAAATGTAAACATATTTCAGTACGAACGAGTACAAACACCGCAAATTAGTTGGGAAATATGTCAGCTACG
>CAJQZM010038149.1:31492-47010 GCA_907164665.1 Colias nastes | reverse complement strand
GCCAGTTCGACGGATGCTACGCAGCGATCAGCCATATTGCCGACGAGGGTATTATTTTTACGAGAAACTCATTTTTTATGAAGGTCGCAACAAATAATCCATACGTTTATATCATCTTTAACAATATTACACTATTACACCCTTGATTATTTTTTAAAGCAAACTTTTCAAATTGATTTTGGTATAAATACTTTTTCCAATACGATTTATTTTTAATTAACTATTACTTACTGGCTTTTAGAACAATAACAAAGAGTGACCTATTTATTTCCCAATTTATGAATAACTAGTGGTCCGCCCCGGCTTCGCCCGTGGTACATATTTCGCAATAAAAGGTAGCCTATGTCCTTTCTCGGGTATCAAAATATCTCCATACCAAATTTCATGCAAATTGGTTCAGTAGTTTAGGCGTGATTGAGTAACAGACAGACAGACAGAGTTACTTTCGCATTTATAATATTAGTATGGATTTTATTCAATTAACAAATATATTTATAGTAATTTTTATTTCATTATCAAGTTATGAAGCGAATAAGCAAAATATTAGCTAGTGCCTATTCACATGCGTCTCGATATTTATAATGATACACTCGTGTATACTTGCAGTTAGGATAAATAATTAACAAAGATAAATTATTCGTACATACGTTCGTAGGTATTTTATTAAAATAATAAGATAATTGACTGCTTTTTCATATTATTTATTTTCGAGTGCATACTTTGTAAACGATTTCATATTGAAATTGATTTCATATTAAGGCCACTTGTTTCACTCTTTATTTCTTTTATATACGAATGTACAAAGAGAGTGTCTGTATTTATTACTTTTTGTACATATTTCATGTAACTATATCCCCGACGTAAACGTCATAACACATCAGAGTCAACGTATGTGGTTAATAATTCAGTGGGCCGCCACAAAAGCACCCTTTGCCATCCAAAGGTATATGAGCCAGTGACAACATCGCGTCATAACTACGATTTAATACGGGAAACATATCGCTTATAACACATAGATTACACAATTTGTCCATATAGTACGGGAGCTACCAACGTTTTAAAAAAAGTCATTTTAGTATAGTTGGGTTTTTGATATGTTGTTTCTCTTGCTATTTCGGTTAGAGTCCGGGCTGTCTGGCTGGCGGTAGTGGTTGCGTTTATTAGTGCGCATCTTATCTGCACAGGAAGATATACTTAACTTTAGTCATTTTTTAACCTAATTAACCTATTTAACAACGAAAAAAACGTCTTGCAATAAAAAATGTATGTCTAATGGATCTATCTAAAGGCAAAAGATTAAAAATTACGCGTTAAAAAATGACTTTAAATTAAGGATATTTTCCTGTGCAGATAAGATGCGCACTAATAAACGCAACCACTGCGGCCAGCCAGACAGCCCGGACTGTAACCGAAATAGCAAGAGGAACAGCATATCAAAGAACCAACTATACTAAAATGCTCACTTGTCAACGTTGCTACCTCCTATACGAATAAAACCACCCACGCCTCTCTGAGTAATGACATGTCAAACTTGACAAAGCCACGTTCTATAAATATTTATCTGATGCCTATAATAGGTGTTTTGTTTTAACAAACTAAGCTATTAATTAATTAAATTGTATTTCAAAAGATAATTAAAACATTTAATGAGCATTTAACTAACATATAAAAATCCTTTAAATACAGTGGATATACAATAGTTTAAATATCAACAGCATAGTAATTATGACTTAATTTAAAATTCTTAACTCTAACTCTACCTAAAAATTCACATACGAACTGTAACTACTACCTATGTGTAAAAATAAGAAGCGAGTACATAAAGCATGCAAGAACATAAATCTCATTATATACCTCCGATGTACGAAAAGCACGCTTCAGCTGTAAGGACGAACTTCCCTTAAAGTATAAAATGAATAATAAAACATTTATTTCATATTTAAACTACAGTTACATAACTCGCGGTTTTATGGATGAAATTTTGAGTAACTTTTCACTCGTACAGTTTTCATGAAATAGACCAAACGAACTCATTTAAAGCAATGTGAAAATTTATATTTTTGTTCGTGTGCATAAATATATTGTTGTTTGTCTATATATTCATTTTTTGTTTCTTTGAGGCACATATCCTATAACAAAATTAATACATTGCTTATGAGCAATAGATATTTGAAATATTTCCGATCTTTTTGAAAAACACTCTTATACTAAAAAATAATTAACTTACAATTACTATTACTAGTATATTATTATTAGTCTGTGCTATTACGTACAATTACTTAAAATAGATACAGTATACTGAATTTATGGGTGTATTTAATAATTACAATGTACGTAGAGCTTGCAAGATTTATGAGGCCAGCAACTAATTTACTTAAGGCTTTGACATACTTAGACGGTTAATTTAATAACTGTATAAACAAACTTAACAAAGAAGCAATAAATAAGGATGGCGACGTAATTCCACGTGTCTGCTTCTTATTCAACACATATAAGATTCGGTATTTTTGTTGAAGTTGCTAAAGTTAGAAGTTGCAGGGATTAGCGGACAGTTTCGAGTCACCGCTAACTATTCATGACACGTAGTCGAAAACAGAATTACCCGGCGCGGGTGACCGGGACACCTGCCAACTCTCATCATATTATGGCAAGATGATAATGAATGTTAAACTTCGTTCTGTGATTCTAGCAACAATTCTTCAGATAAATTCGCAGCTATAAATAGAGAACTCTCATTGCATATGTTAACGATATGCTCCTCTATAAATAGAGGAGCATATCGTTAACATATGCAATAAGTCTTTAAAAACTCTCGGTTTTATAATTCGTACTAGTAAAAATTTTACCGATATAAAATGTACTACTTCTCTTTACGAGGCATACGTCCGAAGTACTTTAGAATATAATTGTATTGTTTGGGATCCACGTGAAAAAAAATATGTATTAATGTTAGAAAAAATCCAAAAAAAGTTTTGTAGGTTTGCATTTAGGCAGATGTATGGATACTATCCATATATGTACCCGTCTCTGTATGTATACGGTATGACAGGCTTTTTCAGTCTTGAATCAAGGCGCAAATACATTCTACTAGTGCATGTATATCAGATGCTAATTAATGGTAGAGTAGATAACCCATATGGACTTGAACGAATTTCCTTCAAAATTCCTCCAAAGTTTATTTATAGCGTAGCGGCTCCTTCTGGGTTGGGACTACGACGGGGTCGTGATTTCCTTGCTGTGCAGCAAGGCGTAAGAACTGTTGCTGGCCGTAACGCCCCCTTGGTACGCTCGGTAAAATTAGTAAATGAGTTACTCGCTCTGCTACCGGAGACAGATTTATTTAATACTTCTTTAAATGCGTATAAAACAAATGTTTTTAGATTCTTAAGTAGATAATTTAATGAAATTTGTATTCTGTTTTTAATATTATCTTGTATAAAAGTAAACATGTAATGCTTTGGGGTAAAACCTGTCAATTACTTGTTATGAAATAAATAAATAAATAAATAAATAAATAAACTCAAGGGCGTATGATAACATTATTTTATTCCTATTCAAAATACTCGTTCAAATATTAGATAGAGACTCTCGAGACTTGAAGTTTGTAAACAAGTTTATTCAATATAAAATAAGATTCATCAAAGGTCCTCTACAGAGTAATCTTATTTGGGTATTTTATTTACTTAAGATTTAATTATGATCTCATAGTTTCAATTTATGTACATGTTATTACAATATTTTAGTAGAAATATATTTGACTTTGTCGCTGTAATATTAAAATTTCCTAACGGCAATCAATTATTATCACTGCCACAAGTTTCTTTGTAATATTTAATAAAAAGCTTTTACGTAACTAAAATATATTTTGCCTATCAAAGGCAAAAGCTTTATTTTAAAGATCAAAGTGATTACAGTGGATGAAGCGAGTAATAAAGTAAATAATATATATTTCACTTATAATTTAAAGGCTTTTAATGACTGCGGTCAGCCTGGCCGTGACCACGCTCGCTGTAAAGTGTAAAAAAGGTCGGGTTAAATGTTGATATATAAAACGTGCCTTAAATCCGTTAAGTCATGAAATCCTAAATGATAGAATCTCGAATAATATGAATAAAAGAAAAAGATCTGCTTTTATCATATGAACAACAAGTATGTACACTGTATAGGTAGTTGAAGTGCACACGAGCACAACAGATAACAGAATAATTTAGTTCAGGCATTTTTCACAATAACGGGAAGAGCCAATAAGGATAAAAAGTATGGTAGTTTACAGTTAACTTTTTATTTAACAAATCGCTTTCCCGAAACAAGTACAGTCCGCACTAATTGCTTTTAAACTTAACAGTCACTATTAAAAATGCACTGAATCGAACAATCGTCACTCGTTTAAAAGTTAAATTACTTCGGTTAGCGTTTTCTCGAGCGGACCTGAATAAAACATAAGACTTTTTAGCTGTCCTAATGAGCTGGTTTCTTTGTTTTTCTTAGGGACTGCATAAGTTGTGAATGAAAATGGGATCATTGGTGGCGGGTGTCGGATCAAATCGCACTTCATTTGTCCGCGTCACCCGCCGCCCCCGCGTGATGGATGGCGACCCACTGCGCACCATCCTTTTAATTGATACCGTCATTTTTGGATCGGCCACTGCCACTGTCCGTTACATAACGCCTTCCATTATGAAGTCAATAATTGCGATTCATTTGAAAAAGCTTCTTAGCTTAATAACCGTATTAATAACGTTTAAATCAAAGCGGAAGCAAAAATAAGTTTATTTATGATATAGCCATTACTCCACTTTTAATTTTACTTTTAAGACTGAGTTTAAAGTTAAACTTAAACCACAGTTGTTTTAAGTTTGAAAAGTAATCGTGTGGTCTTAACTTAATAAATATACAAACTTCATATTCGCGGTATTCGCGTTAACATAAGAAATATACACATATTTTATAAAAATTCCAATGACCTTGAGGTTGGCTTTGGAAAGATGTATTTTTTAGGTTAATATTAAAACCAATTAATTTATAAACATCTTTAATAAACAAAATAATAAAACGAATAAAGACCGATCACTTTAATATACAATAAGCAACTCCGCTTTACAATAATTGGATTAAAACTAAGTAGAATAATGTAGTTAATCCCTTTATAAACAAATTATATATTACACATAAATTTAATCGATCTAGTCGGTAATACCTACGCAATTCTACGTAACTGAAACATCGCGCGGTAGTTCTGTTGTCTCAATTTGTTCTAATTACTACTTGCATTAGGACAATTAAAGAGATAACATTGTTTCCAACCTAATGGCTACAATTTTAATACCTGACACAGTGACCGGGTTTTATGACGTATTACGGATAATAAAAGATGTATTTCTTCAAAGTTCAATATCAGTCTTTTAATTCATGTTGCTCTTTATGAGTGTAGTATGTACCTACATTGAACACATTTGTGTTACAGATGTAATTATTTTGTTGACCTTTATTTAATGCTACCTTTGCCTGTTATTAAAAATAGAGTACTGAATAATATTTACGAGTATTTACATGTGTTCAATGTTACAAAAAGAGTTTGTCATAGAACAAAAAAAACAATGCACCGCAAAATATAAAACGCACTATATTCGAATACAGCGTGTAAAAACCAACTTTTACAATACCTATAGCCTATATACATATAATAGAAACTATAACATTGTGTGTTTACGTGCAAATAAAAAAATATAGATACTAACTTGACCAAGGTTAATACTGCTATGTATCACAATGTACACGTAGGTACATCATAGTACTTTCCTCAAGTGACAAAAATATATTTATACATTCGCTAAGAAAGAAATTATTGATAAGAATGAATTGTAAAGCAACGAAGGGAGGCTTAATGCTTATGAAACTGGCGTGCTTTGTTTTTGTCGCGTACGCTCCGCTGCAGAACGACCACCGTTCAATTTGAGCTCCGATGATCACAATCTAACGCTGAATAAAAATATAAAACCTAAGAATTTCCGTTAGAGTAGCTAACTTTTGTATACAATACATTCTTGCTGAAGTTGCCATTGCCAATATAAAAAGCCAAGCAAGTATTGTGTCTTAGCTTAACAGCACGTTGGGCTGATCAGCTATTTCTGCGAATGTATTTTAATTTACATTTAAAATAAAGATGATAGTGACTCGAATGTGTGGATTAATTTCCCACTGAATTTTAAACAGTATTTATGTATGTTTTAATTTAACATCATAGGTCACATCGGCAATAGCAACAACATCAATAAAATAATTTTAATTCCCAACAATCGATCATACGTCAAACAAATATTTTCAACATGTTTCACTGTCATAAATAATGTTTAAAAATAAATCTCCGTTCAAAATGGCGAACCGTTATTCCAATTCAAAATAATTTTCAATCTTAGTCATACCTGAGCGAAAACTGAACGTAGATGCTTGACCTACATGCCTAAAAATCTCAAATAAAAAACGCAGAACAATTTGTAAAGAATAATTATTCACAATGGAAGGCATTCGAAGCTACGCGAGCTAGAACTACGGTAGCTACGACGTAGCAATCGTAGCACGTAGCAGGAAATGGAGTTACTCTCGCGGCGTACTCTGGATTTCTGTTAAACCCGTTAAATGTTAAATGGTAATGGGTGTAATTTTACGTTTTAATTAGACGAAACGTTTCTATTACGCAGAAAGTTAATAACACACTGATGAAATTGTTTCTAGACTCTTGATACAGACAGTTAAGAAGGTAACATACACATTGCGTATTTTTCAAACTCATATCTATAATTTTTATTTAAACATATATTATAAAATATTTTATTATAACACTTTAATAGTTTAAACATAATGTGATTGCATTAAAATGTTTATTTTTAATTGATAAATTTTAGTATAATAAAACAAATATAAGTATGGAACGCTAAAAATTAAATAATGGCAATGCATCATGCGTGGTATAATTATACCTAAAGGTATCATAAACAATATAACACGATGTAATATCTTGATCTTATTTCCCTGGTTTATTAATATTCATTCAAACCTACAATCAATAAATTTATAAATATTCATATCTTTCCTCACCTTCAAGAGCACAAAGCATAACCTTGTGCAAATTCCATAGCGTGGAGCTTAAAGAACCTATAATTCTCGGATCAAACAGGACGTTCAAAATCTGCGGCGTTTTGCTATTGATAAAGGACCTAAAGCAGATTTACTTGTCGGGAAGTGTAAGAGACATTTGTTGGGATCACGACCCTCTCTTGAACCAGCCGTGAATCCTCGAGCTCTCATTTGCGTAATGTGATTACAAAAGCACATCTTTTGAGATAAAAGCGTGGGCTCTACGTAAGTAATGAATTCGCACTCGTCGAAGTGAGCGTAATTATAAACGACGGACCGTGCGATCAGTGACAACGCACACGTTGTATATACGAGTAGCTTGGCTTTCAGATTGCAATGTATTCGTCATTTTAAAGTATCCAATTTGCTCAACGCGTGGTATCTGTTTAATCATAATATGTTAAAGGTGTAATGTTTCAATATTTATATCGTATTCATTTAAAAAAATATTTAGCTTGAATATAATCACGGGTTATTGTGTTAACATCAAAATATTCATGTGATTTCTTCTATTTAAATAATTTGAATATTTCAGAAAACTAGTTACATTTAATGATTTCAAACATCAAAGCAGCTGACTACTCTTCAAATAATCTTATTTGCTATCGTTGCAGTCTTAAATTAATAACTTAAAAAAGAACGTAAATCCCATTTTCGGCCACGAGACATATGCGTGATAAACAAAACAGAATTTAGTAAGCATTGATAAGGGCGGCACAGTCTACAAATTTATTCACATTCCATTAGTACGTGTCGTCGGGCGCTGGCTCGTGATGGATTAGTGCGAACATTTCATGATTTAAAACGTATAATACCATCTTTTTTTGCTTGTACCTTCAAAAATATTTCACGATAAACCTTTTTTTTTTATTTGGTACATCATTTAGAATGGAAGTTAGTAGAGGTTTTATGTATAAAAGTTAGTCTATAATGTACAGTTCCTACAAAAGCCTTATAATAAATTATACCACCTCCTATAATTATAAATATAAATTCTTTTGTAGAGGTAAACAAGGTAATTAGCAATTTTAAAGCAACGTGACGCCAAACAACGAGGGAGGGAGCTAATAAGATGAAACTGTGTTCAGAGTAAAACAAACAAAATCTCATAAAGACTTCAACTTTTTCCTTGCAAGAATAAAGTGCGGGGATAATAGAAAGGCCACCGAGTCTGTCTGCCGCTTACTCCAACTTAACATAAGTCGTCATTTCTAACAATAGGAACTTACAAGAATACAAGTTTAAAGCGGACCTTTTTATTGTCTGTTTGAATGTTTAAAATGCTTTCTTTTAATGTAAAATATACAATCAAGCAAACATTATGGGATGCGTTGTTTTTTTAATATTTTACCAAGAGACTGCAATTATGTTTTGTCCAGTATTTTTCAACGTGCAGTGAAGTGTAAGTACGTTGATATAGTTATATTCTTTACCACCACTATAAAACTATTATGTATAAAATATTTTCAGTCGTAAATCACAGATGCGACAACCCAAGACACGGGCAGATATATGAACGAAGCGTTCCACTCGAGTGCACATTCAGACGTTAACTATAAAAACATCAAATTACTCATGAAAATACTAGTTAAAGTTGAATAAATGAAAGCGGTTATCACAAATTATTTAACTGTAACATTCGGCACGCGGCCAGCGGACTGTTCGGTGAAATTCACTAAACTATTCAGGTCGAGAAAACCGCAGTAGCTCAGTTGTTCACGACTAGCTTCAGCTTATGGAAAAAATTTGATTTACTGATCTAATTGTCCGTAATAATTTGTATTTGAAATACATCTACTAATTTTATTTTATTTATTTATGAATAGTAATGAATCTTATGCGTTATAACACATAACAAATAGTTTCTTGTACCCAATATTTGCTGCTCCCGATATTTTTTTCTGATTTCATACATTTAACAAAAACATCCCGCACAATATAATTCCGGTCATTATATATAAGTTATATTCAAAGTGATAACTGTTTCTGTGGAACATTTACTTCACATTAAAATTCTAAACACATATTTTAAACCACATTAGGTCTGTAAAAACGTGCATTAAAATGACATGAACAGCTTCCAATTTGCAGGTGGTGAACTTTTACGTCGACAGCTTTACGTGAGCTGAAACATGAGCAATGAGATTAAAAATAAATTATGTTCAGAATGAGGGCAGACATAAAGTATTCATGGACATATAGGAAACTTGTAACAGCTTGTACAGTATAAGAACCATTATATACTTCGAACTTACTTTAACTACTTACGCTATTAATGTTTTGCTTTGAAGTTACACGTTAAGAAATTAGTTTGATTAGTTTATGCTTACGTCTGCTACCAAGTAACAATTATCGCCACAAATTTTTCAAGTTACAAAGTTTGGTAACTAATAATGATAGATGGAAACAACTTTCAAGATTCGAGTAATTTGTAATTTGTATCATAAAACAATACAAGCTACAAATCATGTTTTTGCGAAGTATTATTTAGAAATCTTATTATTGGTGGAGTGGCGCAAATGTTTTTGTTTACAGGTAAGTTTAGAACAACGAAATGGAGGTTTCGACTTGGGCCGTTTGCTTCCGGTGAAGTACTTCTATACGAGTTACCCAACTTTGGAAAACTTGGCATTGAGTTATAGATTCCCAACTGCCTTCCAAATACTTATTTGTTTTGTACATTTTGACCGTAAACAAAGATTACCATTTCACACAGTTTCCTAGTATACCTCTATACAATCTTTCGTTCTTTTGAAATTGATTTTATTTTCTGTTGTAATGTGTATGCATTGAATCTTTAGTACATATGTATAATGTATATACATATTCTTTATATCACGTTTATGCATGTGATGCATGTATTCGTGTCTGTCTCATATTATACCTCTTCAATTTTCCAAAATAAGCATTGGAACGCCTTTATATCAATCCATACTAATATTATAAATACGAAAGTAATTCTGTCTGTCTGTCTGTTACTCAATCACGCCTAAACTACTGAACCAATTTTCATGAAATTTGGTATGGAGATATTTTGATACCCGAGAAAGGACATAGGCGACTTTTTATGCCGGGAAAAATACGCAATCCCGGAAATCCCACGGGAACGGGAACTATGCGGGTTTTTCTTTGACTGCGCGGGCGAAGCCGCGGGCGGAATCCTAGTTGTATATATAATATCATTGCTTTATGTATAAACGAAGAATCGTAATTTTATATACGAAGTTTCAATAATATATTAAGACCTTACAGAGCTTTCATAATTTACAAAGAGCATTTTTTATTAAACGAAATGTACATTAAATAGATTAAGCATCCTTTATACTTAGTTGCTGCCCTATAATATTTTTTACTCAACGATATATATATGTTACAGGAAATGTATGTAATCCGGCATTGTATACAATTCCTAGGAATTGTATATAATTCCTAAAATCGCACGGAAATGTGTGAAATAAATTATTTTATACACATTTCCTAGGAAATCTATACATTTCCTAAATAGCTATCGGAAATGTAAAACATTTAAGATATTGATATGTCGCAGGCAAGGGTTGGACTAAAGCAAAGGGGGCGCAGGACTTAGAAAATTTTTGATGGAGTTGGTGTCATTATAACACCTATTTATTATTGTTTTATCGTAAAGATTACGCTTATATAAGCATGTTTTATAGGAACAACTTTTCTCTAAAATCAAAAATAGCCAAGATATTCGCCCTCAAAGTTAGGTTAGGTTTAGGTTAGGTTAGCCGTTAGGTTAGGTTAGGTTAGGTTAGGTTAGGTTTGTTAAAAAAAAACTACACAGAAATAGGAGCCCCGCTAAGCGGGGCTCCGTCGACGAAGATCGAACGATCGAAGATAATAATATGAACATAATATTATTACAATTTTACGGTATGACTGTTACCCGATTGTATCAATAAGAGCTATAATAAAAAAAAATAACAACGTGTTTTATTACAGAAAGCATTTACTTTACACATTTCCTAATACGATATTGGAATTGTATACAATTCCTAGGAAGATTATACATTTCCTAGGATATGCATGCATTAAATAGTTTTTTAAACAATATTTTATACATTTCCTAAATGGTATCGGAATTGTACACATTTCCTAGGAATTGTATACAATTCCTTGATTTCATACATTTCCGGTAACATATACATTATCACAACACCATTTATTAGGCGCTCGTGTCGATTATAGTGCCACAAGTTGGCTGACAGAATCATAAATCTCTTATGTAGAAGAAATATGCTGACACGGATCTGATGCAAATTGATGTCACACTACCAGAACATTCTATATAACCCTAACTATGTTATTTTAAGTGTGTTCCATAAACAGATACAGACCTTTTTCCTTTTAATGTTTTTACTTTAAAAGATATTCAGTTTGATAATAGAACTGTATGTTACATCGCAAAGTGGTTATTTTATTATAGAATCATAAACATTTACTAACAAGGACGTTTAGACTGAAACACGAGTCAACATTGATCTTTCCAAAAATAATCAAGGATTATTATCGGCTGAATTCAATACTATTATATAAAGTGTCTTCTAGAAAATACTTTCTTAAAATGTATCAAGTTTCAAGCAAGTATTCAGGGTAAGCGTTATCATCTAAAGTTTCGAGTTACGAAGGTCGATAGCGTCCTGTCGTAAAAAAGGTCGGATCTAGGACACGGTCGGGCTCACGTCGCGTCACCTTCCGTTCTATTTTATAGTGTCTCTAGGCCACACTTTATCTATTCTGCGTTGCCCAGCTCTTAGACTAATTAAATGGAATACGTGTATGGCATATTATTGGAAGTGATAGTTTTATTCCGTGTAACTTGTATAGTGTATACGTTCTTTGGTTTATATTACAAGTAGACACATGAATGCCCGTTACAAGATACCAACACAGAATAATTAGATATGGATTAGAGACGATTTTAAATGGAATTGCTAATCCGAATGTGATTATACTATAGCCGGATAAACCCTTTCGGCTTAGGTTGCCTGGTCCCAATCTCACATATTATTGTATAAAAGGTATGGAACGATAGCTTACAGTACTTACGTTATCGTCGTCTTTCAAAAGAGCAATAGCGAAAGCAAAGTCAGAGCATATTGCTAAGCTTGGTGAGAAACTTGCCCGACTTCCTTCGGGAACACGAGCCTTCTGGGCACTCGCCAAAGCTGTGCAAGGGAACTTCTGTCAGCCGTCCCTACCATCTCTGCGCATGGAGAATGACTTGTTGGCCCACACGGCAAAAGAGAAAGCTGATCTCCTTAGCTCCGACGCTATCATATTTTTAATGTCTACGCCACTACCCATCTATGAATTTCGACAATATATAACACATTTTTCAAATACATTTATTGTTGATGAACTGTGAATATGATATTTATAAATGCGCTTCTAAGAAATATATTTTTATAAAATCATGCTTGGTAAACTTTTAAAATAACTCTTGATACTGGGAACCGCTTGACCTTCAAGTATTCGTATTAAATAAATTTTAAAAAGAAATTTTCATAGCCCAATTAACTTGCGTTATAATAAACAACATTCTAATATTTAACACTCGCTAATTTAGTTTTAATACAAGCCTTTAAGTTAACTTGCAAAACACGTAAACTCATAAACATAAAAAAGCGCTTTGCTAAAATTGTCAGCTGCTAATCTCAGTCTATTATCACCGAACCCAACCGTAAATAGACGCAGTGCACATACAAAACAACTAGAGCGAGGTAAAAACACTTGGGTTCTTTAGAAATCTATCGAGAGTGTAATTAAAACAGAGCAAGACTTGTATTATTGTTTTTGTTTTTATATCCGAGGTACCATTTGTGTGCGTAGAATGGTGTGACCGTATGTCATAGATACTGTTGGATTATAAATTTTTCTTATATTATTCCTGTTTGTTTGTATGAATGCTAACAAAACCTAAATCAGTTTTGTTGATTAGTATACCAAAAACAGTACAACCAAACTCGTCAAATAAACTATTTCTAATCGAACAAAATCACAGCCTAAAGCTAGAGTTTGAATAGTTAAATTATTTGCGTTATATAATAATATTTAATATAATTTTCCACGCATAACAATTCTGCTACTTTAAAATTCAAACATTGCAAGCACGAAACTTTTTCTATAAATCGTTAATAAGCTCTACCTATATACAAGCAATCTAAGTACTCATAATAATATACTTAGGTCGGTGAAATATATTTCCCTAAGAGCCAATTTCACTTAAACCATTTCTTTAATTGGTTTTACATTACACAATACAACGGGATCAGCATTTAAGGCACTTCAGGTCAAGTTGCTCCAATAATGTGGGTCGCAGCACGTAGCTCTGCGAAATTATCTTCCCCGAGAGAGCCCGTCCCCGGCGTCTTAAGGAAAACGTAAAAACGAAAATAACTTACGCCTGCCTAAGCCATGTAAATATTTTTTTGTATTAAGACGGTAAATATAACGTTTGTTCTTGTAGATGGTGGGCGTGTGTGCTCCCCCTTTACTTGTGTACTTTATGTATAATACTTATGTTTATTTACGTATCAAAAATTCAATTACAATTTGGCTTTGCACATGAAATTGAACGTGTTATCACACCACTTGCCTTATATTTCGCACGTGTATACATAGGCTTATGTTTAAATATTAATACATGCTATATAAAATTACCTACCTTCTAACATAACGACGTATATTTTTGTTCAAGGACAAAGATTTATATTCTTTTTTAAAATCGAGATAGAGATACAACCTAATAAATCGCTAGACCACAGAGCAGATAAAGTTTGATAGTTACGAGTTCAATTAAAAGTAGTGTATAACCGTGAAAGAAAAAATGCGTTCGACTGTAACTTCGGTGACCTCAGACCGCAAAGATATTAAAACTATAAAGTGCGGTGTGCGACCGATTCAGCTCGCCTTACGATTCACGACCCACCCGACACATTCTGCCGCTTTTTGCTAGTAGGTACCTCACCTCCAACATACCACTGAGCTTTTATTGAGCTATAATTCGTACCCGGCCTTTGAATGTAGCAGCAATAAATAAAAGGAATAACACAACTTCTTATTTACGGATACGCGCGTATTTATTAATTTCGAATGTCACTTCAAATAAAACGTCTTAGCTTTCATCGTTGGATTTCCATTCCATTTTTTTCATTTTCTCCCGGCGCTTTTATACATAAGCAAGACTTAAGTAAAGTTCCATCCAATGTAATAAAGATAGAAAGAACATATTCAAAGGAAGCATAGAGAATATATGTGTGTTTATGACTACCCGCAGGGACTCGCACGTTGAACTTCCGAAGTAGCAGCGAAGCAAGAGGTGAACATAAAATGACTAAGTTATCGCTCTCGCAAGACATACGTTGTCGTAAAATTCTGACACGAAGCACCTTATATGAAAATAATCAAGAGAGAATCATCGTTTCTTCTTTGTGACTCCATTTAGATACATTTCATTTGGAACGGTATTTTCTGTATTGTTTTTAAAATAAATACGGATGTTTTCAACAAAATAAATAAGTCAATTATTGAAATAGATAAAAAAACTTTTTTTTTGCTATAAATATGTTTTAATATACATTCAAAACTTTCTGCAATTCACAAGTGATTTTAGCACACCAGCCTTTTAGAACTAAAGTGAACCAGAACAATCAATGCCTCAACCCGAGAGGCATTTTTAAGATCACCGACGAAGGAGCGATCTACTTTTACTAAAAGATCACTAGCGACTTGTGCCAAATTCCGCTATATGCTTCCCGTGCACGCAATACCACATGTATAAGAATTTTTATCTTCTCCATCTTTTAAAAAGAAAAGTCAAATATTATGAAGAATATTTGACAAATTCTGAATAATTAAATCCTTAGTGCCTTTTCACACGTACCGGTTGCCGGGTAGCCGGCGCCGGATACCCGGTGTCAAATAAGCTTTCACATGTCCCGGTTGATGCCGGCCGCGGCAGTATCGGCTAGTGAGCCGACAAAAGTACAGTCTCGTTCTATAGTTTCAAAGATGGACCGTGAACAAATAATTGCAATGTGGCTTTTATATCGAAGACGAAATTATCTGCGCCGGAAAGAAAAATCAAGAAATTATTGGGTTCATCCAATTAATATGAAAAGAGAAGCATTAGGTGCATTCTATACATTATTCCCAGATCTACGAGCACATGAAGACAGGTTTTTCAAGTATTTACGTACTCTCGCAGACTGTACCTGGGCGACTGACCGGCCGGCGCGTGTGAAAGCTAGTTGCGTGTTCCATACACCACTGTCAGTTCGGCCGCCGGCTAACCGATGCCCGGCGACCGGACGCACAGTGGTGGTTCCGGCGCGCACCCGGCAACCGCCTGCCGGATAGAT